>CM077094.1:72150156-72450948 GCA_039513925.1 Platanthera zijinensis | reverse complement strand
AGCTCTCGACTGAGAAACGTGATCCTGGTAATTTTTTCATTTCTTTGAATTATTTAGGCATTGGGTTGGGCCCTTTTGTACTAACTTTCTTCTCCAGTTTCAGGGTAAACATTACATCATTTTAATTCTGCATCTTATATTCTCAGTAGTTTTTATTTCCGCACTTTTATTCCTGCAATTTACCATTTTTAGCACGGGTCCTGCTTGACGAGCAGTTCCCTGTTAGGTTTAACCTTAATTGTGGATAATGGGAGTTGAGGTATTCCTCTAAGATTAGTCTTAAATAAAGAGTCCTATGCTCCTTGTTGGAAGTCGAGCTGAGTGTCACTTGCCCGAATTATTTGAAGCATAGTAGGACAGGTCGCCGCAGACCTGGTGCCGTCCAGAAAAATAGATAAATTTGATTGCTTGTAAATTACTTGTGGTAAATCATGGAGGGTCAGTCAACGGTGTCGGGAGCTCGACGATACAAGGCGATAGGGAGATGAGTACCACGGGTGACGGTCGTTATGTTTTTCCCCGTTGGGTTTTCTCTGCGGTCGGGCCAAAATGGAGAATCGTTGAATGTCACTCACATCCAATAGTACAAGAGGTTACATGTTGGGGCCTGTGTCACAACCCGCATTTTCTCCGCAATAAACGATATATAAGAGTAAGAGAAAATGCACGTCATGATGCCACGTCGGCAGGGGATAACGGCAGACGCTCAAGAAAACTCTAACTTGACACTTTTATAAAGATCTGTAAGTTATTAAGAGGAAAATCCAGTTAGTTAAATCAAGCGGTTAGCCATATCCCTCGGCTCAGTTGCTCATCTAGTCCCCCGGGAAAAAGATAATTATACGGTGGGGAAAATACTTTACTTATAATATTAGACGTCCTACATGAGTATAAACAATCCCAGTTGAAAACTCATGGTATGCAAGACTCTAGATTTATAATAATTATGAAAATAGCTTTTACGACCGTTAAATATAGTGATTTAGATTTTAAATATGACATTTATGAAGAAATAGTAATAATAATTTTTATATTTTAAAATATCTAACATGCAACCTAGCATAAAATCTTCCCAAAGAGCAAGTACAACCAACCAAAAAGGTAAACTAGCTGCTAGCAAAAGTATTCAACATTCCAAAAGAAAACTACCAGTGGACGTCAACAAACTGACACGGACCCACTGAAAGTATGCATATCTGAACTAAAACTGGAAACAACTAAACTACCTCACGACGGTGAGGAAAAACAAACTACAACAACTGCAGTCTACACTAAGCATACACGCCAAGACACAGCCACTCCACCGGCTACAACTCTGAACCTAAGACATTCAAAAAAAGAACACCTCGACAAGAAATTTGCAAGTGGCAATGGAAATAAGCAGGTAATAAGTAGAAAAAGGCAAGAAAGGGTTTACCAAACCAGACTATAAGAAAGTTGTGAAACTATAGCTGATTAGCTAAATAGAAACAGGTAAAGTGAAAAGTTTATAATAATGAAGTAAAATAAATTTACACCAAGTGTCGAATGAAGCCATGCTTCGACAAATTCTACAAGGATAAGCATGAAATAACATAACTGATCTGCAAGAAGTAAATGAGCAAAAAATAGCTCGAAAACGTGAATTATTGACACTGGTGAAAACAAGGGTCGAAGTCGGCGACCAAAAACTTCCAAAACAAAACTACCAGACCCAAACGTCTCATAAAAAGACACTGAGGTGGTGGCCACCTGGCCCAACACAACCCAACAGTCCGCAAAACAGAGACCAAACAAATTACTAAGTATAATGATTCACAAAATGGCATCAAGTTGGTGGTCCTTTATCCACGGCCACCCTTCCTAGCAAAGAAAACACCATACCCAAACATCCCACACAAAACTCAAGCCTAAACCCAAAGAAATCACTTGACAAGACCTAAAATCACTCTAAGGACCATACACGACGAATCGGACGCAAATCGGCGAAAAACAATAAGTCCAGCTACAATTCGGCGAGTATACCTGACAAATACTGTTGATACTTGATGAAAAGGACATTAACTGGCGTGTATACTTGACAAAAAAGACTTGGTCGTCAGACCACTTGACGTTTTCTAAGCCTAAGCAAAATACGATGAATTCGTCGAATGCACTCAACGCTTCTTTCTATAGGCCATACTCGACGAATCGTCGAGTGCACTCAACGCCTTTTACCTTCACTCAACACCACGCCTGTCGATACTCGATGAATATACTTCACTCAACTCCATGCTAGCCGATACTTGACAAACTCAACGCCTAGATACTCGACAAATTTACCTTAAAGGATATCTACGCCTAGTTCATACTCGACGAACTCTTTTCACTATATACGTCGAAATTGTTTTTAGGCTAAACTATGATACTCGACATATTTACAACCGATACTTCACGAATTTTGGTCAGACCACTACGCCTAAACTCGACGGATAATGGTTGAAATCTTCTAACTCTCATATGGATACCTCAAACTTAATCCCTACACTACTCCTACGCTCTAAGGAGAATAAATGAACAAAAGAAAAGCAAGAAGCAGTTACAAGAAGAAAATTGCCACTTGCCTCAAGTCTTGGAAGAATCCGCCTCCCCCAACGCTCTACTGCAAGGATCGGTCGTAAAGAGACCCTGGCAACGTTTCCTGAAACTTTTGGGGGGGGAGGAAGGAGGTCAAAATCACAAACCCTAACACACAAAAATCGTGGAAATGGGGGAAGCTTACCACGAATGCGTAGATCTCGGCGAGAGCTTCCAAATCTCTAATCTATTGACAAATTTGACCACTGAATCACTAGAAATCGTCGGGCGAAAGCACGCGGGACGCCGAACTCTTCCTCTTTCGCGAAATAGATGACGGCTCGATACGGAAGACGATGAATAGTATTTTGATGCGACCCTTATAACCGGTTATATATGTATATTGATATATAAATAATCTTTATATTATTTTACAATTAATAATAAATAACCCCAAAACGACCTGAACTCAAACTAATTCAGAATCTTATGAAAATCGCACCGTAGCTAAATATCGACGCTACGAATCCATCGGCGGAGTCGAAATAAAAATCAGACAAACCAAACCCAGGTAAAACACCACCCAAAGATAAAATTCCACCACATCCCTATAAAAAGCTACACTGAGTCACCAAAACAGACCCGGCTCGCGAGGGAAGGTGAACAACCAAGCCAAAACCAACCACACAGGAAAACCCACTAAGCAAACCCATGCTCCAACAAATGACACCAGTTAACTATGCATCAACGTAACATCCTGATGTCAAAAATACGTTACTACGGGAATTAAAATAAATTTCGAAAAAATCAGGGGCGTTAGAGCCACCCCGCATAAAAACAAGTTTCGTTCCGAAACTTAACATGAAAAGGATCAAATCCAAAACAGAAGAAGAGTAACTAAAGACTATCAAAGAAAACACTTACCAAAAACATCTAAAGAACAGACGAGGATGAGCTTCCCTCATAGTTGACTCCAACTCCCATGTCGCACTCTCCACTTCTTGGTTCCTCCACAAAACTTTAACCATGGGTATTGTCTTCCATTGCAATACCGGATCTTGCATATCCGAAACACGAACAAGCACTCCACGTAGGAAAGGATATGCTCCAACGGGGGCACAACATCAAGAATCTGTTGGTTGCTAACAACACACTTCTGCAACTGGCTCACGTGAAAGACATTGTGCAAACTAGGAAAATTTGCAGGCAAATCTAGTCTTTAATCCGATACACCAATCCGTTCAACAACTTTAAAAGGCCCCGTATACCAAGGATCCAACTTGTGGTTCTTGCCAAACCTATTAACCCCAGACATCAGGGAAACCTTAAGAAAAATCATGTCCCCAACAACAAATTCCAATTCAGTCCTTCGACGATTAGCATTATTTTCATAATGCTCCTAAGCTATTCGAAGCTTCTCTCGAATATGCTTAACAGAAGTATCCATTTCTTCCAAGGCCTCCGGACCCAACAACGGTCTCTCACCAACCTAGGCCCAAAATAAGGGAGTTCTGCAACGTCTGCCATATAAAGCCTCAAACGGGGCCATCTGCAAACTTTCTTGATAAATGTTGTTGTATGAAAATTCCATTAACCTCAAACCCTCGTCCCACGCTCCTCCGTGGTCCAAAATGTAACATCTGATCATATCCTCCACGATCTCATTTACTCTCTCCGTTTGACAATTTTTTTGCGGATGATAGGCGGTGGAATACCTCAAATCGATACCTACCCCTTCCTGTAAACTTTTCGAAAAGCAAGACATAAACCTGGAGTCTCGATCTAATACAGTACTAACAGGTACTCTATGTAATCTGATGACCTCATCCAAGTATAACTCAGCTATTTTCTTCATGGAGTAGTCGATCTTGAACGGCATAAAGTTAGCACACTTCGTCAGTCTGTCCATTATAACCCAAATTTAATCGTGTCCTCGTGGAGATATCGACAATCCCAAAATAAAATCCATCAAAATACTCTCCCACTTCCAACTTGGAATTTCTAAAGGTGTCAACTTGCCTCCAGGCCTTCCATGATAGGCCTTAACTCGCTTGCAAATAAAACATTCAGATACAAACTTAGCTATATCACCCTTTACACCAGAACACCAAACGATCTGCTTCAAATCCTTATACATTTTAGTAGAACAAGGATGGTAGGCAATACTGGACTCATGTGCCCCATTACACAACTTAAGTCGAATGACCTCAACAGCGGGGATGCAAAATCTATTACGGTACTTCAAGGTACCCGATAATACGTTTTGTAGCCTAAACTATTATCGTATTTTATATTTTATATTGTACAAATTATGTCTATTATTAGTTTATTTTTATCCTTTTTATGTAAATTTTATTGCCACTAACTTTTTCGTGTCTTTTTTGCAGGTTTCCAGAAAAATTGCCAAAATGCCTGTCACGCCCCCCTGTCACGCCCTCCCTGGGCGTGACCTAGGGCGTGTCACCCGATCCCGAGGACACCTACTGGAGGGGACAGAAAACGGTCAAAAACCGCTGACATGCCCCCTGACACGCCCTCACTGGGCGTGTCACCAGGCGTGACCAGGGGCGTGTCGCCCTCTGCCGCAAAGCTGCCGCCGCATTAAATGCCCTTCCGCCTCAGCACGCAAATAGTACTGTCACGCCCCATGTCACGCCCGTGACATGGGCGTGACACCTTCCTTTTTCGGTGACTAACGGATTTCCGACCAATGATTTGGACATGACATGCCTGTCACGCCCCCCTGTCACGGGCGTGACCTAGGGCGTGACCACCGACGTACCGAAGCAATCATCCCTCCCGCCAGAATCCATAGCCCGAGGTCAAATCCGTACCTGTCACGCCCCCTGACACGCCCCCCCTAGGGCGTGTCGGAGGGCGTGACCAACCCGAGAAATTTTCTATAAATTGAGCCCCCCTCGTCCCCATTTCAGCAAGCTTTGGTTGAGTGGGGGAGGTGCTGCCCCTTTGTTTCTTGATCCTTTTTCATGCTTTCTCTCTCTCTCTCCCCCTCTCTTTGTAATTTTTATTTAACCCTAGCTTAATTGTAGTTTGTCTTAGCTTTTCTTTGTAATTTTCTTCTTGCTTAGTGCTTAATGTAGGGCTAGAATAGGGTTTAATTTTCATGCACTTGTAATTTTATTTTCATTAGTGTAACTTGCCCTTTTTCATTAATAAAATTGTTCTTCCCTTAGCTTGTGTTCTTCTTATGTTTTCTACTCATCTCCCCCCCCCTCCACTCCATTATGATTAACTAATCCTCCTTGTACTCGATCTTGATGATCCGAGGTTAGAGCGATTATGTTATGATGTTTTAATTAATCTTTCTTTTTAGGTTA
The DNA here is from genome assembly GCA_039513925.1 of Platanthera zijinensis. Lineage (NCBI taxonomy): Eukaryota > Viridiplantae > Streptophyta > Magnoliopsida > Asparagales > Orchidaceae > Platanthera > Platanthera zijinensis. Next base: position 72,445,075 of record CM077094.1, on the reverse strand, counting down.
GGGCCTTGAATTACTCTTGATTAATCACGGGTTGGGGGTATATTTTCGATATATACTCTCCGCCTTTGCTTTCATTCTGGGCTAGCCGAGAGGCCGAAAGAATGAAGTGAGCATTCAAGAGTAAAGGGAGTTGTACGCACCCCTCGAGAGAGGCAGACGTCCAAATCTCCCGGATTGGAGTAAAATCCAATAGTGGGGTTCACCGCGTAAAGCGAGTTTTAGGCCTCCGATTTAGATGAAAGTCGGTTGGACCTTCCTAAACTCAGTTGGGCACGACTTCGAGAGGAGCGTGTTCAAGCTTTAGGAACCTCCACGGTCAAGGACCCTTATCCTATTAAGTTTAGATTTTTATCGCATTTTCTTAATCGTCTTTAGCCAAGGTGAATCTTGATCGGGTGCATTTCCATTTCATATTTTCTTCCTTTAGTAGTAATCTCCTATCTTGTGCTCTTTAATTAACTACAGTAGTTTCCTTTCTAGCATAGTTCTTTTCTTAATAGCGTAACTTAATTGCGGTAGTTCTCTTTCTAGTTTGCTTTAATTCCTCCATTGCGCTTAGATTTTCTAAAACCCTAGTTTTTCCGTCGATAAGATAATAGCGTTCGTGTGAGTAAGCTTAGCCAACAGTTCCCGGATTTCAATACGACACTTGTGTCCCCTTGCTACAATTCGATAGGTATACTTGCCTCATCGGGTTGCTAGTTTGGTTGCGTTTATTTTCTTCGAACCCTAGCGCGCAACAAGTTTTTGGCGCCGTTGCCGGGGAACCAACTTCTGTTGATATTTTGAAAACACGAACCTATTAATTTTATCTCTTCTCTTTCTCATCCTCTTTCTTTAAAATTTTAAAAATCAAAAAAAATTTATCACCGCTCTTAATAGTAACCAACTTCACAATTTTTCTACGCCACCTAATTCTCTCGAAAAGGGCAAAGGGCTTTAAGCGCCACTGTCTTGTCTAGTACCTTGCGAACCCTTCACGGGGTAGTCCTTGGGAAGTTCGGGAGTTAATCTATAAAAATCTATTTCAAAAAGAAAAAAAAATTTAATTTAATTTTCTAAATCTAGTTTTTCTTTCTAGTTTATCCTTTTTCTCTTCCTCTTCTTCTTTTCCGTTCTTTTAGTGCATGACCCGCGGGAGTCCGTCGGTTATTTTGGACTTGGACCACGAAATTGAGCGTACTCTTCGGAGAAGATCGCTATTATAAGGTCCTACTATCCAAGCGCCGGTTGAGGACTCCGAGTCATTTGCTACTTTAAGAATGGAAGAACCCAACGTAGATGAGGCCGTGCAAAGGACTATGTCCTATTATGCACGACCGAACCTCGAGGGAACAGAATCAAGTATAGTCTGCCCTGCTATAGCAAATAATAACTTTGAACTAAAGCCTAGCATAATTCAAATAGTGCAGCAATATGTGCAATTTGACGGACTTCAAGATGAAGATCCGAACGCACATATAGCTAGCTTTCTTGAAATTTGTGACACCTTCAAGATAAATGGAGTCACAAATGATGCGATCAGGCTAAGACTCTTCCCCTTCTCTTTAAGAACTAAAGCTAAGCAGTGGCTTAACACACTTCCGAAAAATAGCATAACCACTTGGAATGAATTAACTGAAAAATTTTTGGCGAAGTATTTTCCGCCAGCTAAAACTGCAAAACTTAGGAACGATATCTCTGCCTTCGGACAAATAGACTCTGAAACCCTATATGAAACTTGGGAGAGATTTAAAGAATTATTAAGACGATGCCCACATCACGCGCTGCCTGTATGGTTACAAGTGCAGACGTTTTATAACGGGCTAAATCAAAGCACGAAGCAAATGATAGACGCAGCTTCTGGCGGTACTTTAAATCATAAGACCCCGGAAGCCGCTCTTGAGCTTTTTGAGGACATGGCCATGAACACTTATCAGTGGAATGTGCCTAGGTCCCGCCCGAACAAGCCTGCAGGTATCTATGAAGTGGACAACGTCTCCCAGCTCGCTCTGCAAGTAGAAATCCTAAGCAAAAAAATCACGGAGATGACTGCTGCCTCCGCCCCTCAGGTATGGGAATCTGCAACCCCTACTCCAGAACATTTAGATTATGTTAATAATTTGCCTAGAACTGCTTTTAATAATTTTTCTGCTGCGAATTTTCATTCGCCTGGTTTTAATTTTTCGAATAGTTATAACCCCGCTTTAAGAAATCACCCGAACTTTTCATGGAGTAATCCATCGAATGCGATGCGCCTACCCCCGCAAAATGATTTTTCTGCACCACCACCACCACCACCTCTTCAAAATTACCCAAAACCTCCAAGCTTGGAGGAATTACTTCCTAAATATATCACTACAAATGACGCCACTACAAGAACGTTAACCGGAAGCGTAAAAAGTCTAGAAAATCAAGTAGGACAGCTCGCGAAAATAATTTCTGAGCGACCCGCAGGGTCTCTTCCTTCCAATACCGAACCCAACCCGAGAGAGCAAGCGAAAGCTATAACTCTTCGGAGTGGGAAGCAAGTCTCCGGTATGGTAAGTGAAGAGCCGAGGCAAGCTCCGCTCCTGCTTTTAAAAATCAAAGCTCCGCTCCTGCTTTTAAAAATCAAAGCTCCGCTTCCGCTTTTAAAAATCAAAGCTCCGCTTCCGCTTTTAAAAATCAAAGCTCCGCTTCCGCTTTTAAAAATCAAAGCTCTGCTCCGCTTCCACCGTCTGCTGAAGAAGTAATCACCCCCACTTTAGAAAATAATCTCATTCCACCACCCATCTTCAAAAATAATTCAACTCCTCCATACCCCTCTGAACTTAATAGACAACGTCAAGATGATCAGTACTCCCGCTTCTTAGAAATCTTCAAACAAATCCACATTAATCTTCCCTTCCACGAGGCTATTTTGCAGATGCCGAAATACGCCAAATATCTTAAAGACCTCCTCACAAACAAGAAGAAGTTAGAGAATCTTTCGCACGTCACGCTAAACGCCGAGTGCTCCACCGTTTTAACAAACGGTTTGCCGAAGAAAATCAGTGACCCGGGTAGTTTCTCTACCCGTGTGTCTTCGGTGATCTTTTTGTTAAACACGCGTTAGCCGACTTAGGCGCAAGTATAAACCTGATGCCCTTTTCGTTGTTCAAAAAGTTAGGGATTGGTAGCCTTAACCCCACGCGTATGAGTATCCAGCTAGCTGATAGATCCGTCAAGTACCCGTTAGGAATAGTGGAGGACGTTCTAGTGAAAGTCGACAAGTTCATCTTCCCGGTGGACTTTGTCATTTTGGACATCGAAGAAGACGTCGAGGTTCCCCTAATCCTTGGCCGACCCTTCCTTGCCACCTCTCGAGCCATCATTGACGTAAGCAATGGTAAGCTCTTTCTTCGAGTAGGCGACGACGAAGTCACATTTTCTATCACCCCTTCGATGAAGAACACTTTAGCGAACGATGACTCATGTTTTTTCGTAGACGCCGTGAGTGATGATTCTTCCTACTGCCTCTCCGACTTTGAAAAAGAATTTTCTACTTTTTGCTCCTCTTCTCTTACAACAGAATCACTGCAAGGAAGTGATGAATCTTCTTATTGTCTTTCTGAGTTTGAAAAAGAGTTTTCTGATTTTTGTTCTTCCTCTTTTCTTACCACTGAATCTGTATAAGAAGCCGTCTTGGCTGCTAGCCCCACCCCTTATTACGTTCCTTATAAAAAAGTTTATGAAGATATTATTTTCGAAAAAGAAAGAATCTCAAAATCCTCTTATGAAGAACCCCCTACCCTAGAACTTAAAGAACTTCCCGAACACCTTAAGTATGCTTTCTTAGAAAAAGACTCCAAGTTACCAGTTATCGTTTCGGCCTACCTCACGGATACGCAGAACGATAAACTTCTTCTAGTTCTACGTAAGCATCGCCGGGCTATTGCTTGGCAAATTTCTGATATCAAGGGCATAAGCCCATCTTTCTGTACGCATAAAATTTTAATGGAAGATAATTCGCGTAACTCTATCCAACCTCAGCGTCGTATAAACCTGAATATGAAAGAAGTAGTTAAGGGCGAGGTTATGAAACTATTAGACGCAGGAATTATCTACCCTATTTCGAACAGTAAGTGGGTTAGCCCCGTTCAGGTAGTTCCAAAAAAGGGAGGGATAACCGTAGTTAGTAATGAGAATAATGAATTAATCCCGACACGGACGGTGACGGGTTGGCGTATGTGCATAGATTACCGTAAGTTAAATGACGCCACCCGTAAGGACCACTTTCCTCTACCGTTTATCGACCAGATTTTAGAACGTCTCTCCGGCCATAGCTTTTATTGTTTTCTCGATGGCCTCTCGGGGTACTTTCAAATACCCATCTCTCCCGAGGACCAAGAGAAAACTACGTTTACTTGTCCCTTCGGCACCTTCGCGTACCGAAGAATGCCATTTGGATTATGCAATGCGCCGGCTACATTCCAACGATGTATGCTCGCAATATTTGACAAGTACGTAGAAAGCATTATGGAGGTATTCATGGACGATTTCTCCGTGTTCGGCGACTCCTTCGATAGATGTTTAGAAAACCTCGAAAAAGTCTTAGAACGATGCGAAGAAACTAACCTTGCCCTAAATTGGGAAAAATGCCATTTTATGGTGAGGGAAGGGTTAGTTTTGGGTCATAAAATTTCTGCTAAAGGTATTGAGGTAGACGTTGCCAAGATAGAAGTTATTGAGAAGTTGCCGCCACCTACAAACATAAAAGCTATAAGAAGTTTCCTAGGCCACGCTGGTTTTTATCGTCGTTTTATAAAGGACTTCTCCAAGATCACTAAGCCCCTCACCCATCTCTTAGAAAAAGACGCTCCATTCATTTTTGATGACTCTTGTATTTCTTCCTTTGAATTAATTAAAGAAAAGTTAATTAACGCGCCAATTATGATAGCTCCGGTATGGGACCTTCCTTTTGAGATTATGTGCGATGCGAGTAGTTTTGCGGTGGGGGCCGTATTAGGTCAACGCATATCTAAGAACTTCCACCCCATCTATTACGCTAGTAAAACCCTCACATCTGCACAAGAAAATTACACCACAACCGAGAAGGAGCTCTTAGCTGTAGTATTTGCGTTTGATAAATTTCGCCCTTACATTACACTTTCAAAAATCATTGTTTTTACGGACCACTCGGCCCTCAAGTACCTTCTTGCCAAAACGGATGCCAAGTCTCGCTTGATTCGCTGGGTCTTACTCCTCCAGGAGTTTGACATAGAGATCCGTGATAAGCGAGGAGCCGAGAACTTGGTCGCCGACCATTTATCAAGATTAGATAACCCCTTTATAGATAAATTAAATGAAAAATCTTTTAATGACTATTTTCCTGATGAGAAGCTGCTTTTAGTTAATACATCTACTTCTCCTTGGTTCGCGCACATCGCCAACTATCTAGTGGCCCGGGTGCTCCCAAAAGAGTTCTCCTCTCAGCAAAAGAAGAAATTCTTTTCTGAGCTGAAGAACTACTTCTGGGAAGACCCGCATCTTTTCAAAATTTGTGCGGATCAAGTGATAAGGAGATGTGTTTCTTTTGATGAAGGAATTGATATTCTAAAACATTTGCATGAAGGTCCGACAGGTGGGCACTATCAAGCTGCTCGCACCGCTCATAAGGTGCTTTGCGCGGGTTTTTACGGGCCTAGCCTGTTTAAAGACGCGCAAGCCTTTGTGAGCAGGTGTGATAGTTGCCAACGGTCGGGCAATATTTTTAATAAAAATGAAATGCCGCAAAATTATTTCTTAGAGTGCGAAATTTTCGACCTCTGGGGAATTGATTTTGTTGGCCCCCTTCCTTCTAGCTTCGGAAACAAATATATTTTAGTTGCTGTTGATTATGTTTCACGATGGGCTGAGGCCCAAGCTCTTCCTACGAACGACTCCCGAGTTGTAGTCACGTTTTTAAAAAAATTATTTTCTAGATTCAGTACGCCTCGCGCAATCGTTAGCGATAGGGGTTCCCATTTCTGTAACGCGCAATTTTCAAAAATCCTTACTAAATACGGCGTTACGCATAAGCTTTCCACTGCCTACCACCCCCAAACTAACGGTCAAGTCGAAGTAGTTAATAGAGAAATAAAAAGAATTTTAGAAAAGACTATTTCAGCTTCTAGAAAAGACTGGTCAGCCAAACTTGACGATGCTCTATGGGCCTACCGAACAGCGTACAAAACCGCCCTCGGATGTACGCCGTATCGGCTGGTCTATGGAAAATCACGTCATCTGCCCGTAGAGTTAGAACACCGCGCCTTTTGGGCCTTAAAATTTTTAAACTTCGATCCCCACTCAGTCGGTGACCTTCGAAAATTTCAACTAAATGAACTCGACGAGTGGCGCTCTTATGCTTATGAAAATAATAAACTTTATAAAGAGCGGACGAAGCGTTTACACGATAAACACTTAAGGCACCCTAAAAACTTTAAGCCGGGCGACCAAGTCCTTTTATATAATTCTCGTTTACGTTTATTTCCGGGCAAATTAAAATCTCGCTGGTCTGGCCCGTTTTCTGTTTTAGAAGTATTTCCTTATGGAACTGTTTTAATTTCTCACCCTGATAAGGGTAATTTCAAAGTGAATGGTCAGCGTCTTAAACTCTATTTTTCTGGTGATGATGATGTCAGTCCAAACATTATTAAGTTTCTGCTTCACGAACTCTAATCTGAAACTTTTAATTTTTTGCTAAAAACAATTTTATTTCGGGACAACAATATTTTTGGACAATATTATTTTTTTTTGATGCGTCGAGCCAACGACACTTTAACCAAAGGGCGCTCTTGGGAGGCAACCCAAGTTATCTTCTTCTGTTTTCTTTATTTTATAATTTTTGCCTCGGACGGCTCCGACAAGCTGAAGCTTCTGCGATCGCCTGCTCCAACATTGCTGAATCCATCACGAAGTCCAGAGAAGACATTCGGAGGAGCGGCATCACTCAGCTTTCGCAGCAAATAAATCCGGGGAAGTACCTGTATTTCAATTCTGTCTTTCAATTCTGTATTTTATTTTTCTCTCCTTCTCCAATCCCCTTCTTTAGCCATTGAGGACAATGTCTGTTTTAAGCTTGGGGGAGGATTTCCTCCTTCACTTTTGCTTAGTGTAAATAATTTCCTTTTTGTATATATTGTAAATATTTCCAAAAAAAATGAATATCTTAAAATTCCAAAAAAAAAGAGAAAAAATTATCCAAAATCCAAAAAAAAAGAGAATATTTCTCAAAATTAAAAAAATATATATATAAAAATATATGTGTTTTTGAATAGTTTAGACATTTTGGTATTTCAATAGTACCCCTAGTTTTTAGTTTTGTTTTACTCAAAATCTCCTATAAACAACTTAGTTAATTATAATATTTCTAATCGTTCTTTTTAATTATGTTTCACAAGTAAAATGTTGGTCATGCTGTGTTTCTAATTCGCGGTAGCATGTTAAGGTGAAATATTTTTTCTAAAACTCGCATTTCTATTATGGTTTTTTGTTGTTTATTTCCTTTACTTTCTTAAAAATTCATCATCCACTATTTTCTTTTTCGTTTTTGAATAATTTTTGTAAAGTCAACTTTTGAATAACGTAGTAGATGTGAACGATCCAAGTCACCTATTATTTCTATTTTCAAGTTAATTTCATCAATCTTCTTTTATTATCTAGCACTCGCTTTTTGAAAAATTTTCAAACCTTTGTTTTAAATAAATTCAAAAGCGTGAAAATGATTTAGGCCGTTTTTGTTTCGTTTGAGCCTTCCTGCCAACCTAAAAACTTTTACCACTAGTTAGCCGTTTTTGAGCCTTTTCCCGATTTCATTTGATAGCTCCTCCCTTCATTTCAGTTTCACCAAAGCCAAAATTTCCAACCTATCGAATCACACTAGCCTTTTTGAGTTTCATAAATTATTGTGACGATTTTGATAGATTATTTTGTGATTTTTGTGGGAGAAAGATTTTTGAAAAAAAAAAGTATGCTCAAAAGTGATGTTCATTTCTGTTTGGCCAATTCAAAAGGAAAATAAAAATATTTATGGCCTTTGTTTTGAAAAAAGAAAAAATTTGAAAAAAAAAAAGAAAAAGAAAAAATTTATTTATCTTTTTATGAAAGTTTTTGAAACTCTTTGCTTTGGTTTAGTGTGATTTTAAACCTTCACGTTTATCTTTGAATTCCACTCCTAATCATATTCCTAAGCCAAACGTTTCTGTCCTATTTAAGTCCTCTTGATTCACGCTTTTTGTTTTTTATTTAATAACTAAGAAAAGAAAAACAGTAAATCAGTTTTAGTTTTGGATTTAAACCTAGATTTTTGTTAATTAAATTGATATAATTATAATGCGTTGCTTGGATCTAGTAACAACTCAATGCGTGTTTTTCATTTTCGTTGCTTTACTTAAGTCCATTTAAAAAATCTCGTTAAAATTTTGGATGATTTGTTTTTATTAAGTAAAGTTTATAAAAGTTTTACCATACTTAAATAATTGTTTTAGACTTACATTTCACCTTTTTCCCTACTTAGAATTTCGCATAGTACTTGTGTAGGCATAATTAGAACTTTTTGATTAGTCTTTTTTATAAATATCTAGTTTTTATATTTTTGCTTGGGGACAAGCAAAGCTTAAGCTTGGGGGAATTTGATAATACGTTTTGTAGCCTAAACTATTATCGTATTTTATATTTTATATTATACAAATTATGTCTATTATTAGTTTATTTTTATCCTTTTTATGTAAATTTTATTGCCACTAACTTTTTCCTGTCTTTTTGCAGGTTTCCAGAAAAATTGCCAAAATGCATGTCACGCCCCCCTGTCACGCCCTCCCTGGGAGTGACCTAGGGCGTGTCACCTGATCCCGAGGACACCTGCTGGAGGGGACAGAAAACGGTCAAAAACCGCTGACACGCCCCCTGACACGCCCTCACTGGGCGTGTCACCAGGCGTGACCAGGGGCGTGTCGCCCTCTGCCGCAAAGCTGCCGCCGCATTAAATGCCCTTCCGCCTCAGCACGCAAATAGTACTGTCACGCCCCATGTCACGCCCGTGACATGGGCGTGACACCTTCCTTTTTCGGTGACTGACGGATTTCCGACCAATGATTTGGACATGACATGCCTGTCACGCCCCCCTGTCACGGGCGTGACCTAGGGCGTGACCACCGACGTACCGAAGCAATCATCCCTCCCGCCAGAATCCAGAGCCCGAGGTCAAATCCGTACCTGTCACGCCCCCTGACACGCCCCCCCTAGGGCGTGTCGGAGGGCGTGACCAACCCGAGAAATTTTCTATAAATTGAGCCCCCCTCCTCCCCATTTCAGCAAGCTTTGGTTGAGTGGGGGAGGTGCTGCCCCTTTGTTTCTTGATCCTTTTTCATGCTTTCTCTCTCTCTCTCCCCCTCTCTTTGTAATTTTTGTTTAACCCTAGCTTAATTATAGTTTGTCTTAGCTTTTCTTTGTAATTTTCTTCTTGCTTAGTGCTTAATTTAGGGCTAGAATAGGGTTTAATTTTCATGCACTTGTAATTTTATTTTCATTAGTGTAACTTGCCCTTTTTCATTAATAAAATTGTTCTTCCCTTAGCTTGTGTTCTTATGTTTTCTACTCATCTCCCCCCCCCTCCACTCCATTATGATTAACTAATCCTCCTTGTACTCGATCTTGATGATCCGAGGTTAGAGCGATTATGTTATGATGTTTTAATTAATCTTTTCTTTTTAGGTTAGGGCCTTGAATTACTCTTGATTAATCACGGGTTGGGGGTATATTTTTGATATATACTCTCCGCCTTTGCTTTCATTCTGGGCTAGCCGAGAGGCCGAAAGAATGAAGTGAGCATTCAAGAGTAAAGGGAGTTGTACGCACCCCTCGAGAGAGGCAGACGTCCAAATCTCCCGGATTGGAGTAAAATCCAATAGTGGGGTTCACCGCATAAAGCGAGTTTTAGGCCTCCGATTTAGACGAAAGTCGGTCGGACCTTCCTAAACTCAGTTGGGCACGACTTCGAGAGGAGCGTGTTCAAGCTTTAGGAACCTCCACGGTCAAGGACCCTTATCCTATTAAGTTTAGATTTTTATCGCATTTTCTTAATCGTCTTTAGCCGAGGTGAATCTTGATCGGGTGCATTTCCATTTCATATTTTCTTCCTTTAGTAGTAATCTCCTATCTTGTGCTCTTTAATTAACTGCAGTAGTTTCCTTTCTAGCATAGTTCTTTTCTTAATAGCGTAACTTAATTGCGGTAGTTCTCTTTCTAGTTTGCTTTAATTCCTCCATTGCGCTTAGATTTTCTAAAACCCTAGTTTTTCCGTCGATAAGATAATAGCGTTCGTGTGAGTAAGCTTAGCCAACAGTTCCCGGATTTCAATACGACACTTGTGTCCCCTTGCTACAATTCGATAGGTATACTTGCCTCATCGGGTTGCTAGTTTGGTTGCGTTTATTTTCTTCGAACCCTAGCGCGCAACAGTACCTGCGTCATTGGTCGAAAATTCTGGTAACTCCCCTTTCTCCGCTCTATTATAAAGGTGCAAAAAATCAGGATCTTCCTTTTGGTGTAGCCTTGCAAGTGTAATCCATGAAGGCTCTATTACTTCCAAACTGCCGGGCGAGTCGCTACTCCCAACTAATATATCCATCAAGAGAAATTCCTCTACCAGCGAATTCACAGAAATGTTAAAAAATTTCGTTGTCTTCCTACTCAGGGCGTCGGCTACCACATTAGCTTTGCCCGGATGGTATTGGATTTCAGCATCATAATCTGCAACATACTCTAACTACCTCCACTGGCACAAGTTCAATTCCTTTTGAGTGAAGACGTACTTCAAACTCTTATGATCCGTGTAAATCTTACACAATGCGCCATATAATAGGTGTCTCCACAGCTTCAGGGAATAAATCACGGTTGTGAACTCTAGATCATGCGTAGGGTAATTCCTCTCATGTATCTTTAACTATCGCGACCCATAAACAATCACTTTGCCTTCTTGCATCAACACACAACCAAGTACCACGTGCGATGCATCCACATACACATCATACTCTATCCCTTCGGTAAGCAAGCCCAACACCGCAGCAGTGCACAATCTCCTTTTAATTCCTGAAATGCCTCTTCGCACTTATCACTCAAAACAAAAGTTGTGTTCTTCTGCGTAAGCTTAGTCAGCGGCGAAGACAACGAAGAGAAATCTTCCACAAACCTTCTATAATATCCTGCCAATCCTCGGAAACTTCTTATCTCTTTGGGTGTGGTAGGTCTATTCCAATCCATTACAATAGCTATCTTCTCAGGGTCCACAAAAATTCCATCCTTATTAACCACATGACCCATAAAGGAAACCTGAGGCAGCAAAAACTCACATTTACTTAACTTAGCAAACAACTTATGCTCTCTCAAGGTAGACAAAACCAAACGCAAGTGCTGGGCAAGCTCTTCAGCACTATGGGAGTATACCAGAACATCATCTATAAATACGATCACAGAACGGTCCAGGAAATCCTTAAACACTCTGTTCATCATGTCCTTGAAGGCAAAGGGTGCGTTGGTCAAACGAAAGTACATTACCAAAAACTCAAAATGTCCATGCCAAGAATGGAAAGCAGCCCGTGGAATATCCGTCTTATGAATCCTTAACTGATGGTAGCCTTAACGTAGGTCAATCTTTGAAAACACAGTGCTACCACGCAACTGATCAAACAAGTCATCTATTCTCGGTAAGGGATACCAATTCTTGATGGTTACCTTATTCAATTCTCTATAATCAATGAATAGCCTCATCGATCCATCATTTTTCTTCACAAACAGCACGGGAGCACCCCACGACAAAGAACTCGGCCTAATAAATCCATTTGGCAACAACTCATCCAGCTAGGTACGCAACTCCTCCAGCTCACGTGGGGCCATACGGTACGGTACCTTAGCAATAGGACGGGTACCCAGCTCCAAATCTATGTTTAACTCCACGTCTCTCTCAGGTGGGAGACCAGGAAGGTTATCAGGAAATACATCAGAAAACTTGCGTACTACAGGAATCTCCTCTACACGCGGAAAACTAGCACCGGTCTCCAACATCGAAACCAAACAAGCAAAACATCCGAAATCTAAAAGCTTTTGAGCACATACCGCAAAAATAATCGGAGAAACTTGGCGCAGAAAACCATAAACACTCCTAGGTTGACCATTGTCCATCTTGAATTCCAAACGCTTGACCTTGCATTGGATGACCGCATCATACTTGGACAACCAGTCCATGCCCAAGATCACATCAAAATCTTCCAAGTCTATCACCTTTAGATAAGCAATATCTAGAAAGTCACCTAACAGAATCAGACAACTCTGAATGCCTTTTTTCGACACCACTGAATCGCTAGAGGGAAACTTGATACGAAATGCGTCGCCAATAAGATCAAGGGTCAAACGGTGATGCTCTACAAAGGTCCTAGCCATGAACGAGTGGGTAGCACCGGAATCGAAAAGAACACGCACTCATCGGTTCTTTACCTTAAACTTCCCTATAAAATCGCATACAGAACTAAGGGAATGAATGTCGAAACTACAGCTATGAATCAAAATCTAGAACTAGGTTAGGATCTACCTAAAATTACTTGAGTAGACGCCTGAGCTTCCTCCAAATATACCACGTTCAGCTTGCCCTTCCTCTTGTCAAATTGATGCGGTGGCAGCATAGCCTGAAGTGAAACTGGTTGCAATAGGGTCTAAGCTTGCGGGCACTTAGACTTGAAAAGTCCTTTCTGTCTACACTGGTAGCAGACCATTTCCTTTACCAAATAATGGACAACATCATGCCCCTCCGCTTACACATAGAACAAACTAAATCTCCTTTAGGAGCACTCTGAATAGCGTGAATCTGCTCCTGCTTCTAAGCTCCTAATCTATGGTAACATCTTTCAAATGGATGGTCTTATCGTCCACAGAAACTGCATATTTCTTTGCTCCTTTTCCTCAAAGCAGCATCGGATTCCTGGGAGCTCTTACCCTCTGAAAGTGAAGGGATAGATACTACTCTAGAGGGGGGGTGAATAGAGTTATCGTGAATAGAGTTATCAAATTTTGCACTAGACAAAACTTAATGGTCTACCCAACTCCCTTGGAGTGAAGTGCGGAATGAAAAGATTATAGATATTGATTTAACCTTAAAGCCTAACATAAGTGATGTGCACAAACTCAAGCTAACTGTAATTATAGTTAAGGCTTGGAAAACCTAATCAGCAACTAGCAATCCTAGTTATATCTATTCACAACCACAATGCAGGAATTAAACAAGTGAATCCAGACGACACAAGGAAATTTATAGTGGTTCCCCAAACAACTTGGGTACGTCCACTCTTCTACCCACACGGTAGGAATCCACTCAGGTTTTTGATCAGGTGCCCTGCCACCAACAGGATCTGCTTTAGGTAGATCAAGAAACCCTTTAGACTTTTGATCAGGTGTCTAAAAACCAAGCACAGGTTTTTGATCAGGTGCCCTGCCACCAAGGGATACTTTTGAAGGGAGTAATAACCCTGTACAGGAGGGGGAAGAAGATTAAGATGTCTTCTCTATTTTACAAAGATTAGAGAAGCACAAAAACTTGCACTGAGCTAGAAAGCTCTAAAGAATCAAGGCTCCCCCTGGCTCAAAGATGTCCAGGTGAAGTCTTGCTTCAGTGCAGAAAACTCTTCAGAAAGTTCTGAAGGAAAAAACTACAAGAAGATAATAAATAATAAAATAAAGATCTTCAAGCAGCTATCTTCTTCTTCTTCTTCTTCAAAAGAACTCTGAGTTTGAACTTCCTGAAAGCAGGAGAACTCAGGTTGAAGAAGAGTAGAAGATCTTAACACTTCTCAGTTAGATGGAAATTGCTGAGAGCAGAAAGCTTGATCTTGATGAAGGCTTGAATGCTTGAGAATATCTGGGTAACTAGTTAGCTATGTGCTAGCTTGAATCCTTCTTCAAAGGGTCCTTTATATAACATCAGCAAGCAACGGCTCTCTTCAATTTGAATAACTTGTCTTCTTCTGAAACTTGAGACCTGAGCTGTAAATATCAAGAAGACAGAACAAACTCTGCAGCAGAAACATTCTATAAAAGGAATAACCCTTTTTCTAGGAAGCTGCAAGAAACAATTTGATAATAAAGTACTAAATAAAGTCATATCAGAAACAAACTCTTTATAGCAAAAAGAAGACTTTTCAGTCTAACGGCTATAAAGGGCTGACAGCAGATAAAGTAATTTATAATGTCAGCTAATAAGACAAACAACTTTATCTAAAAAGATTTGACTCAGGCAAAAAGAGTGGAGCAGATATGCCTGGAAATATTATCATAATACAGCTAAAAAGATATGCCAGATAATGTATTAATTAAATAAATATAATAAATAAATACAAAATATAAAGGCAGATAGAAAGCGTCGAACGACCCGCGGAGATCGTCGACCGACGCACGGAGATCGTCGAACTATCGGGCAGATAGTCGAACGATCCAGATAGTCGAACTATCAAAGGAGATAGTCGAACTATCACAGCAGATAGTCGAACTACCAGAAGATAGTCGAACTATCAGATAGTCGACCTATCAACAGATAGTCGAACTATCAGGGCAAAACAGATAGTAGAGCTATCAACAGATAGTCGAGCTATCAGATAGTCGACCTATCGACAGATAGTCGAACTATCAGAAACAAACAGATAGTCGACCTATCAAGCAGATAGTCGACCTACCTCAGAAAATAGATAGTCGACCTATCAACAGATAGTCGAACTATCAAAACAGACCAGATAGTCGATCTATCAACAGATAGTCGAACTATCAGATAGTCGAACTATCAGGACAGATAGTCGAACTATCAGAGACGACAGATAGTCGACCTATCAACAGATAGTCGACCTATCAAAGCGGAACAGATAGTCGATCTATCAACAGATAGTCGAACTATCAGGTAGTCGATCTACCAGGACAGATAGTCGAACTACCACGCCAAGCAGATAGTTGACCTATCAAGCAGATAGTCGAACTATCAACGCAGACAGAGCGTCGACCAACTGATAGACGATCGTCGATCAGCCGATAGACGATAGTCGAGCGGCATTCGACTATAGTCGAACGAAAAACTACTTAACCAAATTCTCAATCTGGAAAAGTGAGGACTCTACAGCTAGACTACTAACCATTGACCATAGATAATTCTTGGGTCAAGGAGCACAAAAGAGAAGACTCAACTCAAATCAAACTAGGGTACCAACAATCTCCCCCTATTTGAGTTAAGTCCTTCAAAATCTAAAACATACAGCTAGCTATAGAACGCTATAAACAATACAGGAAATAGATAGCAAATGACTAGCAGATTATCAACCAGATAGATAATAAACAAATATAACACAGCAGTCAATCAAACTATTAAGAATCTACAGAGTCTGGCAAGGGGGCAGAGGAACTAGGAACAAAAGAAATTTTCCTTAGAGGATCATCAGATTCTTTCTTTGATAGCTTCAAGTCCTGCACACCAATGATCTTCAATTCTGCAGTTCTTGGGACTATTGCTTCAGGATGCTTTTCCATATATTTTGAGGGGTCAAATACATCAGGATTGACCTGGAACTTTTCAAACTCTTTCTTTTTGAAAGCAGACATAGTGGTTAAACCAGTAGTGTCTTTTCCTTCTGCTTTTGCTTTTCTTATTTGAGCTGCTCCAACTAGTTCATGAAAACGAGCCATCCTAAAGTTAGGATCAAGCTCTGGACTTTCATAAACAGGCTCAGGAGGAGCAGCAGCTTTCCTTTTCTTTTGGGGAGCTTTCTTTTTCCTTGATTTCTCAGATACATCAGAATCATCCTCATCATCAGAGTGAGATGATGGGGGATTATCATACGGATCATAGGCTTCAGAAACAGCCTTTTCTTTAAGCTTCAGATCTGATTTCTCTCTTTCCTCTTCAATGGCATCCAGAGCCAGAAGGGAATCTAAGTCCAACCCTGGTGAGTCATCCCAGATGGTTGACTTTTCAACTTGCAGCTCTTTTTCTTTCTCTTTTAAAGACTGTACTCTTAGATCCCAGGCAGCTCTTGCTTGTACTTCTTCCACACTCAGAACAGGAGTGTCATCTTTGACTTCATCTTTCTCAGACTCATCTTCTCTATTATCTAGAAAAGATTCCAATTCTGGATCTACTTGGATATCAGTAACAATTGGGGCAGCCTCTGAGACAATTACTATTATCTGAGCAGATAAATCTTCTCTAATAAAATCTGTAGAATTATGAATACAGATCTGCTAAATAAGCAATAATCATTCCTTCAAGGTATTCACTAGCAAGCAAATTAATTGACTCGTCAATAAATCGAATAAGTGAATTACCTTCATACTTGACCATCTCCCATGATTCATCTAGATATGAAGTTATAATTCCTTCTAGGAATCTAGCAACCACGGGAGTGGTGAGATCTTCTAGGCAGACTTTTACTGCAATTTCAGATAGCATGATTCCATCAGCTATTTCCTTATCAGATAACACTGGAACTACTTCTTTCTCAGCTGGAGCAGACTCTTCCAGGGCTGTCATCACAGTATCTGTTATAGCTGGAAGGGAGGCAGGAGGTTCTGAGGCATCTTCATAGAACATCTCCCCCTGCCTGATTTCAGTGGAGACTGAAACCAGGCCCCTTGAGGAAGATGGCTCAGCAGATTTTGAGAGAGATTTGATGGAGGCAGTTAAGATATCAATGGAGGATGCAAGGGGAGTGATTGCCTCTTCAATCATGGTTTTGATTGACGGGGTAATCAACTCCACAATGCGGGAGATGAGTTCAGGAGTAATCTCAAAAGATGATGGATGTGAAGTGGATGGAGCTTCAGCAGATATGGGTGTATAGCTGGGATGAAGAATGGTGTGGACAGGGGATTGAACAGGAGATGGAGCTGGAGAGTTAATTGGAGAATTAACTGGGGAATGAATGGGAGACAGAGGAGGAGTAGGAATCCTCTCAGATCCTAACAAATCAAAGCTAGGAGCAGATATCCTAGTCTGATGAGATGGAATTGGAGATGCTGGAGGGGAAAGAGGAACAACCGTGGTTGTTTCTGGAGTAGAAGATGGAGAAGGTCGTACTTCAGCTGAAGTTGATGGAACTTCAACTGAAGCAGACAGCAAAGCAGAAGAGGAGGAGGGAAGAGCTGAGCCAGCTTCGACATGGTGAGGAGTGACTGATTCAGTCCTGGTGTCCTCAGATGTTGCTGGAGCAACCCCTGTGAGAGCGGGTTTCACAAAAGTTCTCTTCCATTTAGAGAATAGGTTAGGATCCATCTTCTTGCTTGCGTTAATTGTTGTTGCGGTTGAACTCAGCAGCTGGGGGTACTTTTCCTTCAGGAAGATTCCAATAACCCTTCCGAGGGTAACTTCCTTCTTACCATTCTTTTTCTTGATTAAATCAAACATCACTCCCGCCCAATCTATCCTTTTCCTATTAACAATCGCACACATCAGTGCGAATTGTTGCCTTGTGATATTATCATGAGCAGAGTGCTTACCGAGGAGCACTTTTCCTACCAACTCAGCAAGAAACTTGATCTTGAAAGGGAAATTTACTTTGAGCAGCTTCGTGGGAATGCCCTCAGCATGTCCCAGCTCAACTAACATTCTTCCGAATTCTTGAGCATCTTGCTCATAATCCTCTTCACCATTTATTAAACCAAAAATATCAGTCAGAACGGCCGGAGTTAGGATTACCTCTTCTCTGCCGATGGTGCCAGTCATCGAGTCGTCAGTGGAGGACGACGTGAAGGCCCATTCCTTGATCTCTGGGATGTTTATCTTAATTCTTGAAGACATTAACCTTTCGAGTCCTTGATCCCGGCAAAGCTGAAGAACTTCTACGATCCCAGCTTCGCAGCTACTAAACGCGTCGAAATCAACACTAAAGCCAGCATCAAACTTCACAACTGCTAGAACTGCTGGAGAGACCGCCATGGATTCGCTGGAGAAAGCTCGAGAAGGACGGAGAAGACGGCGAGGACGAAAGAGACGAAGTGGCAGAGAATCGCAAGCGGGAAGGCAGAATGCGAAAAGTCACGCTCCGTCGACGATAAAACAACAGATCTTTTAACCTAGGTCGACTATCGGCTTTATATTAGACCGGAAATAGTTGATCTATTAAAAAGATACTAGACCCGATAGTCGAACGATCGTTCGACGATCGGCTCAGAAGCAGAGTAGTCGAGCCATTGTTCGACTATTTCTGGCTTCTCAAACAACAAGCTGTCGTCGTTCAGAGATCGACGATGAGCTCGACCTGTTCGACGATGGTCGAACGTCGGTCGACGATCTTCAATCAGACAAACTTTCATCAACCATAGGTCGACGATGGGCTTGACCCGATCGACTATCTTCGAACGTCGTTCGACGATCTTCAAGCAGATTTCAACATAGGCAGATATAGTCACACTTAGTCTCGTCCATTGATCATGCCTAGTTGAACTAAAAAGAACAGATGCTTCTGTTAATCTAAAGCTTGGTGAATATATCACCTCTCTGAAACTCAGTGGATATGAACTCAAGACAAATCTTGTTCTTTTCCACACAATCTCTCAGGAAATGGTGCCGAATCTCAATGTGCTTCGTTCTAGAGTGGTGCACTAGATTTTGTGCAATTGAAATGGCACTGGTACTATCACACATGATTTTGGTGTTCTTGTGTGAGTAACCATAATCCACAAGCTGGTTTTGAATCCACAGGATCTGTGAACAACAACTAGCAGCAGCTTTATATTCAGCCTCTGCAGTTGAAGTTGAGACAGAAGCCTGCTTCTTACAGAACCAAGAGACCAATCTCTCTCCCAGGAACTGGCAAGTTCCTGAGGTGCTCTTCCTGTCAACTCTGCAACCAGCATAATCAGAATCAGAATATCCAATTAATTCAAATTCTGACTCAGCTGGGTACCAAAGTCCTAGATCTGGACATCCCTTCAGGTATCTCAGGATTCTCTTTAGAAGAATCAGATGAGATTCCTTGGGGTTGACCTGGAATCTAGCACAAAGGCATGTAGCAAACATTATATCAGGCCTACTTGCAGTTAGATATAATAGGGAACCAACAATGGCCCTATAATTCTTTTGATCAACTGGCTTGCCGTGATCATCAGAATCAATAACTACATTAGTAGCCATAGGTGTAGGCATTGCTGAAGCATCAGCCATCCCAAATTTCTTTACCAATTCCTTGGCATATTTAGATTGGGAGATGAAGATACCATCAGCATCTTGCTTAACTTGGAGACCAAGAAAGTAAGACAGCACACCCATACTACTCATCTCAAACTTAGAGTGCATCAGGTCAGAGAACCTTTTGCAAAGTTTGGGATCAGTGGAGCCAAATATAATATCATCTACATACACCTGAACTAACAGGATTGTGTCCTTGTGATGCTTGACGAAAAGGGTTCTATCAACTACTCCCCTAGTAAAGTTGTGCTCTAAAAGAAAACTAGCTAAAGTCTCATACCAGGCTCTGGGAGCTTGCTTTAGTCCATATAGAGCTATCTGTAACTTAAACACATGTGAGGGCTGAGTTAAAGAAACAAACCCTGGTGGTTGTTCAACAAACACCTCTTCCTTAAGCTCACCATTCAGGAATGCACTTTTGACATCCATTTGGAACACCTTAAACTTCATGTAGGCTGCATAGGCCAAGAAGATCCTTATTGCTTCTAGCCTTACAACAGGAGCAAAGGTTTGGTCATAGTCTATACCTTCCTCCTGTCTGTAGCCCTAAGCTACAAGCCTTGCTTTATTCCTTACTATAATTCCATTTGCATCTAACTTGTTTCTATACACCCACTTGGTGCCTATGATCAGTTGGCCTTTAGGTCTTGGAACCAAAGTCCAAACTTTACATCTCTCAAACTGATTGAGCTCCTCTTGCATTGCAATGATCCAGTGGGGATCTAGCTCTGCATCTTTAAAGGTGAGGGGCTCAACCTGTGAGAGGAAACAAGCATGCATCACATCCTGTCTTAATTGGTGTCTTGTTTGCACACCAGCTGATATGTCTCCAATCACTTGAGATATGGGGTGATCTCTAAGTGTGACAATATCAGCAGGTGGGATGTGATCTTCAGCAACAGTTGGGATTAATTCCTCAGGAGGAATTTGATCTACTGTTGGTGGAACAACAATTGCTTCAGCAATGTCTTCATCACTGTCTGATTCAGTGATCTGAAGAGTTGATAGTTGAAGAATTTCTTGAGGGGCATCAGGTACCTGCAATGAACTGGAGGAAGGAGAATTTTCTTTCTCCTTGTAAAACATTTGATGCTCATCAAATGATACATGCACAGATTCTTCAATCTTACAGGTTGATTTGTTATAAACCCTATAAGCTTTGCTTACTTGGGAATATCCTAGAAAAATTCCCATTGAAGCTTTTGCTTCAAATTTTCTAATATATTCTTTATTATTATTATGAATATAAACAATACAGCCAAAAACTCTAAAATAATTAATTTTAGGTTTCTTTCCTTTAAGCAACTCATAAGGAGTTTTACACTTAAGTTTGTGTATCAAACTTCTATTCAAGACATAATTGGTTGTACTAACAGCTTCTGCCCAATAGGAGAGAGGCATGTTAGCATCTGCCAACAATGTGCTAGCAACTTCAATGAGTGTTCTATTCTTCCTTTCAACTACCCCATTTTGTTGAGGAGTTCTAGGAGCTGAGAAGCTATGTTTGATACCTTCTCTCTCACAGAATTCTTGCATGAGAAGAGAGTCAAACTCAGTACCATGATCACTTCTGATCAAGGCCACATAAGTAGAGTACTCAGTCTGCACACATAGTAGAAAGTCTGTAAGGGCTTTGAAGTTATCAGACTTAGTTCTCAAAAAGAAAACCCAACTGAACCTAGAGAAGTCATCTACAATTACTAATGTGTAATACTTCCCTCCTAAACTCTGTACATTTATTGGGCCAAAAAGGTCCAAGTGTAATAGATACAGGATTCTAGGAGAATCACTCTTATTTACAGATTTAAAAGAGTTTTTGATTTGCTTGCCTAGCTGACAAGCCTTGCATAGGCTCTCCTTCTTGTAGGGACAAGAAGGTAAACCTCTAACAAGGTTGTGTTTAGATAACCTAGATATATTTTTAAGATTAACATGACTAAGCCTCTTATGCCACAAAGAATTATTATTAATTGTTACTTCATTAAACAGGCAGATTTCAGAATGAGATGAATTGAAATCTACTAAATAAATATTACCTATTCTAATACCTACTAAAACAACATTATTATTTAAAGTAATATTGCAAGAGGAGTTAGAAAATGAAACCTGGTAGCCAGCATCACATAGCTGGCTGACTGAAATCAAATTATGCTTCAGTCCATTGACATATGCAACTCTCTTGAAAGTAACTGCTCCAATTGTGATCTTGCCATAGCCTTCTGTCTGACCACAGCTGGAGTCTCCAAAGATAACCTTTGGGCCGAGCTTAGCTTTGAACTTTGACAGAAGATCTTTATTTCCTGTCATATGCTTAGAGCATCCACTATCCAAATACCACTTATTTTGAGTGATTGGATAGGCCTTCACCTGCAAGACATTTATTTAGACAGTGTGGACCCAGGTAACCTTGGGTCCCTTGTTTTTCACATAAGAAAAACTGGAAATATATGAGAATGCAGGCTGAGGGTGATAACCTAGTGGGTGAGATCTCCTAGGTGGGATTCTCCATGCAGATGATGGGTCAACAAACCTAGGGTTTCTATTTTCATTTAGGTTTCTATGGTACTGATTATGATTTTGAAAATCATGTTGAAATCGTCGATCGACGTTCGACGATGGGCGCTCAGATCGTCGAGCTTCGTTTGACCATTGAGCTTCCGATCGTCGAGCGGCGTTCGACGCTCTTTGCATTTCTTTAAAAAATTTCTCTTTTCTCTCTTAGCTTTATTTAAAGTTTTATTAACAAGGTTTACTTGCTCAGTGTTCTTCATTCCACTAGCTGAAATGAAGTTTACTGGAGTTGAAAGGTTATTTTTAAGTAGTACTGGGGGTTCACTGGGAGAAGCTCCTAGGCCTAGTTTGTCATTACCTGACCTGGTGTTAGTCATACTGGTAATTTCTAACAACTTAAGGCTTCTACCATTAAGTGATTCCTCTAATCTCTTAGACTTAGCTAACTCTATTTTAAGAAATTTAATTTCTTCACTACAAGTAGTGAGATCTTCCTTTAACCTAATATTTTCAGTAGCTATTGATTCTGAGTCAGCTAACCTATTTCTAAGTTCCTTTATTTCCTTTTCTGAGCTAATCAAATCTAAACATAATGATTTAAATTCTAATTTAAATTCTTCTGAAGTAAAATCATAAGAAGAAAGTACCTCATCTTCTGTAGGCCTTCATCAGAATCAGAACTCTCTGCAGCAGAGTGGTTGCTGCAGGCATCTATTGCCATTAGGCAAAACTTCTGTTGCCTTCTTCTCTTCCTCATCCTCACTGGAGCTTGATGAGGAGGATTCTTCATCAGAATCACTCCAGGTTTCAGCAATGAAACCTCTCTCCTTCTTTTTGTTTTTGTAGGAGGATGGCTTGGAGTGCTTCCTGTGCTGTTCCTTTTCTTTTCTCTTTTCTTTGTTCTTCTCCTCTGGACACTCTGGCAAGATGTGTCCAGGCTTCCTGCAACCATAACAAATAATTTCTTTAGCAGGAGAGCGATCATACCTTGGTTTGTCTTCATAGAGTGAAGACTTCTTTCTGAACTCCTTTCTCCCCATCTTGAGAAACCTCTTGGCAAACAATGTCATTAGTTTCTCATTAGATTGGCTGCCTTCAGAAGCATCAGCAGCCTTAAGAGCTAGAGATTGCTCTTTTCTTGTTGGAGTGGGGGTCTTTGCTTCAGCTTCAGCTTCCCTTGTCTTCAGCACTTGCTCAAAAGACTTGAGCTTGCCGAGGAGGGCTTCAGTGGAGATCTCATTTGTACTTCTGGCTTCCTTGATGGGCCAGATCCTTAGATCCCATGTGCTAGGGAAGCACATAAGAATCTTATCATTGACCTCTGTCAATGATATGTCCTTGTCCAGGGTCCTCAGCTCATTGATGATTGAGCTGAGCCTGGTGTACATGGCTTCAACTGATTCAGCATCAGTTTTCTTGAAGTTCTCATACTATGAGATCAGGTTGGACCTTCTGTCCTTCCTTTCATCAGCTGAACCAGCTACAATCTGGTTCAGTGTATCCCACATGGCCTTTGCTGAGGAGCAGTCAGCAACCTTCTGGAATACCTCATCAGACATTGTCTGAGCCAGTATATTCATTGCCTTGGCATCTGCTATTTTGGCCTTCTTGTATTCATCATTGTAATCTGGAGGAGGCACTGCACTCATATCAGATGATGAGGCAGTAGCAGCGGCAGGTGTTCTTGGGGGACCTAACAAAATAGAAGCAAAGATGCTTTCATCAATAGAATTCATATATAATTTAATCCTTGCCTTCCAGATGCCAAACTTAGCTAAGTTGCATGCTGGAGGTCTGGTGCTAGAATAATCCTTGGACTGGGCCATGATAGTGAATATCTATAAGCTTTGGTATCTATCAGGATCTTGTGACTTAGGTGTTAGCCTATTCAGTCAGTCAACCTCCCTCTGATACCAATTGAAAGTGAAGGGATAGATACTACTCTAGAGGGGGGGTGAATAGAGTTATCGTGAATAGAGTTATCAAATTTTGCACTAGACAAAACTTAATGGTCTACCCAACTCCCTTGGAGTGAAGTGCGGAATGAAAGATTATAGATATTGATTTAACCTTAAAGCCTAACACAAGTGATGTGCACAAACTCAAGCTAACTGTAATTACAGTTAAGGCTTGGAAAACCTAATCAGCAACTAGCAATCCTAGTTATATACATTCACAGCCACAATGCAGGAATTAAACAAGTGAATCCAGACGACACAAGGAAATTTATAGTGGTTCCCCAAACAACTTGGGTACGTCCACTCTTCTACCCACACGGTAGGAATCCACTCAGGTTTTTGATCAGGTGCCCTGCCACCAACAGGATCTGCTTTAGGTAGATCCAGAAACCCTTTAGACTTTTGATCAGGTGTCTAAAAACCAAGCACAGGTTTTTGATCAGGTGCCCTGCCACCAAGGGATACTTTTGAAGGGAGTAATAACCCTGTACAGGAGGGGGAAGAAGATTAAGATGTCTTCTCTATTTTACAAAGATTAGAGAAGCACAAAAACTTGCACTGAGCTAGAAAGCTCTAAAGAATCAAGGCTCCCCCTGGCTCAAAGATGTCCAGGTGAAGTCTTGCTTCAGTGCAGAAAACTCTTCAGAAAGTTCTGAAGGAAAAAACTACAAGAAGATAATAAATAATAAAATAAAGATCTTCAAGCAGCTATCTTCTTCTTCTTCTTCTTCAAAAGAACTCTGAGTTTGAACTTCCTGAAAGCAGGAGAACTCAGGTTGAAGAAGAGTAGAAGATCTTAACACTTCTCAGTTAGATGGAAATTGCTGAGAGCAGAAAGCTTGATCTTGATGAAGGCTTGAATGCTTGAGAATATCTGGGTAACTAGTTAGCTATGTGCTAGCTTGAATCCTTGTTCAAAGGGTCCTTTATATAACATCAGCAAGCAACGACTCTCTTCAATTTGAATAACTTGTCTTCTTCTGAGACTTGAGACCTGAGCTGTAAATATCAAGAAGACAGAACAAACTCTGCAGCAGAAATATTCTATAAAAGGAATAACCCTTTTTCTAGGAAGCTGCAGGAAACAATTTGATAATAAAGTACTAAATAAAGTCATATCAGAAACAAACTCTTTATAGCAAAAAGAAGACTTTTCAGTCTAACGGCTATAAAGGGCTGACAGCAGATAAAGTAATTTATAATGTCAGCTAATAAGACAAACAACTTTATCTAAAAAGATTTGACTCAGGCAAAAAGAGTGGAGCAGATATGCCTGGAAATATTATCATAATACAGCTAAAAAGATATGTCAGATAATGTATTAATTAAATAAATATAATAAATAAATACAAAATATAAAGGCAGACAGAAAGCGTCGAACGACCCGCGGAGATCGTCGACCGACGCACGGAGATCGTCGAACTATCGGGCAGATAGTCGAACGATCCAGATAGTCGAACTATCAAAGGAGATAGTCGAACTATCACAGCAGATAGTCGAACTACCAGAAGATAGTCGAACTATCAGATAGTCGACCTATCAACAGATAGTCGAACTATCAGGGCAAAACAGATAGTCGAGCTATCAACAGATAGTCGAGCTATCAGATAGTCGACCTATCGACAGATAGTCGAACTATCAGAAACAAACAGATAGTCGACCTATCAAGCAGATAGTCGACCTACCTCAGAAAACAGATAGTCGACCTATCAACAGATAGTCGAACTATCAAAACAGACCAGATAGTCGATCTATCAACAGATAGTCGAACTATCAGATAGTCGAACTATCAGGACAGATAGTCGAACTATCAGAGACGACAGATAGTCGACCTATCAACAAATAGTCGACCTATCAAAGCGAAACAGATAGTCGATCTATCAACAGATAGTCGAACTATCAGGTAGTCGATCTACCAGGACAGATAGTCGAACTACCACGCCAAGCAGATAGTCGACCTATCAAGCAGATAGTCGAACTATCAATGCAGACAGAGCGTCGACCAACTGATAGACGATCGTCGATCAGCCGATAGACGATAGTCGAGCGGCGTTCGACTATAGTCGAACGAAAAACTACTTAACTAAATTCTCAATCTGGAAAAGTGAGGACTCTACAGCTAGACTACTAACCATTGACCATAGATAATTCTTGGGTCAAGGAGCACAAAGGAGAAGACTCAACTCAAATCAAACTAGGGTACCAACACCCTCTACAGTCTTCCTCTTATCTTTTCTCATTTATTGACCTCGGTTCTTGGCATTGTCGATCGCCTTGACCTTTAGGGCAGCCTCTACAGCTTCAGCATAGCTTTCAGATCCATAAGCACTAGCCAGCTACTGGATGTCATTTCTAAGACCACCCAGAAAACGTTTAACTCGACTAGATTCTGAGGACACCATGTTAGGGGCAAATCAGTACAGTTTACTGAACTCCACCTCGTTCTCGCTAATGGTGAGCTGGCTTTGCTTGAGGTGTAGAAAATCATTCATCAAACGGTCCCTCTTGACCGATGACAGAAACTTTTTCAGTAGCATTTCCTTGAAGGATTCCCAGGAGCACCCATCCTTTAGGTTTTCCTTTTCTCTCAACCACAAACTCTTTGCAAGTCCATTGAGCTGATAAGCAGCGACCATCACTCTTTAGTTCGCTGAAACTCCTGAGTATGTGAACATCTCCTCGATGTATATAATCCAGTCATCCAAGCCTTAAAATCATCTCAAATTTCATAACTGGTCCTATTTAATTACATAATTTACATTCTACAGCTTATATTCTCAGCAATTTTTATCACCACACTTTTATTCCTGCAATTTACCATTTTTAGCACGGGTCCTACTTTGACGAGCAGTTCCCTGTTAGGTTGAGCCTTAGTTGGGGATAATGAGAATTGAGGTATTCCTCTAGGATTAGTCTTAAA
Organism: Platanthera zijinensis; assembly: GCA_039513925.1. Lineage (NCBI taxonomy): Eukaryota > Viridiplantae > Streptophyta > Magnoliopsida > Asparagales > Orchidaceae > Platanthera > Platanthera zijinensis. The sequence continues at coordinate 72,418,497 of CM077094.1, read as the reverse complement.
TAAAGATCTCCTATGCTCCTTGTTGGAAGTCGAGCTGAGTGCTGCTTGCCCGAATTATTTGAAGCATAGAAGTGCAGGTCGCCGCAGATCCGGTGCATGCCAGCAAAATTGATAAATTTGATTGCTTGTAAATTACTTGCGGTAAATCGTGGTGGGTAAGTCAATGGTGTTAGGAGCTCGACAACTCCAGGCAATAGGGAGATGAGTAACACGGGTGACCGGTCGATATGTTTTTCCCCATTGGGTTTTCTCCGCTGGTCGGCCAAAATGCAGAATCACCGAATGTCACTCACATCCAATAAGTACATGAGGTTGCACGTTTGGGCCTGTGTCACAACCCGTATTTTCTTTGCAATTAACGATATATCAGAGTAAGAGAAAACGCGCGTCATGATGCCACGTCAACAGGTAATAACTGCAGACACTCAGGCAAAACTCTAATTTGACACTTTTATGAAAGATCCGTAAGTTATTAAGAGAAAATTCCAGTTAAAGTTTAAGCGGTTAGTTGTATCCCTTGGCTCAGTGGCTTACTTAGTCCACAGGACAAAGATAATTATACGATGCGAAAAATACTTTATTTATAATATTAGACGTCCTACATGAGTATAAATATCCCCAAAGGACAACTCATGGTATGCAAGACTCTAGATTTATAATAATTATAAAAGTAGCTTTTACGATCGTTAAATATAGTGATTTAGATTTCAAATATGGCATGTATGAAGTAATAGTAATAATAATTTTTATATTTTAAAATAACTAACATGCAACCTAGCATAAAACCTTCCTAGAGAGCAGGTACAACCAACCAAAAAGGTAAACTAGCAGTTAGCAAAGTATTCAACATTCCAAAATAAAACCACCAGTGGGCGTCAACAACCTGACACGAACCCACTGAAAGTATGCATGTCTGAACTAAAACTGAAAACAACAAACTACCTCACGATGGTGAGGAAAAACCACTACAATAACTGCAGTACACAAGCTACCACCCAACACAGCCGCTCCATCGGCTACAGCCCTGAACCTTAGGCATTCAAAGAACATCTCAACAAGAAATTTGCAAGCAGCAATGTAAATTAGAAGGTAATAAGTAGAAAAAGGCAAGAAAGGGTTTACCAAACCCGACTATAGGAAAAGTTAAAATCACAGCTGATTAGCCAAATAAAAATAGGTAAAGTGAAAAGTTTGCAATAATGGAGTAAAAGAAATTTGCACCAAGTGCGGAACGAAGTCATGGTTCGACTAATTCTGCAAGGATAAGCATGAAATAGCATAACTTATCTGCAAGAAGCAAATGAGCACAAAACAACATAAAAACGTGAATCATTGACACTGGTGAAAACAACCAGGCCAGATTCATTGACCAAAACGTCCAAAACCGAACTACCAGACCCAAATGTATCACAAAAAAGCACTGCGGTGGTGGCTACCTGGCCCAACACAACCCAACAATCCACAAAACAGAGACCAAACAAACCACCAGGTGTAATGATTCACAAATTGGCATCCAATTGGTGGCCCTTTATCCACTGCCAACCTTCCTAGCCGAAGAAAACACCATACCAAAACACCCCACACCAAACTCAAGCCTAAACCCAAAGAAATCCCTTGACAAGCCTTAAAATCACTCAAAGGACCATACACGACGAATCAGACACAAATCGGCCAAAAACACTAAGTCCAGCGATAATTCGGCGAGTATACCCGACGAATACTTCCAATACTCGATAAAAAGGACATAAAGCGGCATGTATACTCGACGAAAAATACTTGGTCGTCAGACCACTCGACGCTTTCTAAGCCTATGCCAAACATGGAGAATTCGTCGAATGCACTCAATGCTTACTACTCTAGGCCATACTTGACGAATCATCGAGTGCACTCAATGCCTTTTACCTTCACTCAATGCCACGCCCGCCGATATTTGATGCCCTGATACTCGATGAATCTACTTCACTCAATGCCACGCCAGCCGATACTCGATGCCTACTCGACGAATTTACCTTAACTGATATCTACACCTAGTCCATACTCGATGAATTCTTCCCACTATATATGCCGAAATTGTCCTTAGGCTAAACTATGATACTCAACGAATCTACTACCGCTTCTTGACGAATTTCAGTAATATCTCTACGCCTAAACTCGGCGGATAATGGCTGAAATCTTCTAAATCTCTTATGGATTCCTCAAACTTAATCCTTACACTACTCCTACGCTCTAAGGAGAAGAAAAGAACAAAAGAAAAGCAAGAAATGTTTATAAGAAGAAAATAGCCACTTGCCTCAAGTCTTGTAAGAATCCGCCTCCTCTAACGCTCCATGGCAAGGATCAATCGTAAGAAGACCCGGGCAACGTTTCCTTAAACTTTTGGGGGAGGAAGGAGGTCAAAATCACAAACCCTAACACACACAAAATAGGGAAATATGGGAAGCTTACCACGAATGCGTAGATCTCGGTGAGAGTTTTCAAAATCTATAATCTATTGACAAAACCGACCACCGAATCACTAGAAATCATCGGTTGAAATCACGCGGGATGCCAACCTCCTCCTTTTTCACGAAACAGACGACGACTCAGTAGAGAAGACGATGAATAGGGTTTTGACGCGACCCTTATAATCGGTTATATATATATAAATAATCTTAATATTATTTTATAATTAATAATAAATAACCCCAAAATGATCTGAACTCAAACTATTTCGAAATCTTATGAAAATCGTACCGTAGCGAAATACCGACGCTATGAATCCAGCGGCGGAGTCGAAATAAAAATCCGACAAACTAAACCCAGGAAATCACCACCCGAAGATAAAACGCCACCAAATCCCTATAAAAAAAACAAACCCGGCTCGCAAGGGAAGGTGCACAACCAAGCTAAAACCAACCACACGGGAAAACCCACTAAGCAAACCCATACACCAACAAATGACACCCGTTAACTATGCGTCAACGTAACGTCCTAACATCAAAAATACGTCACTACTAGAATTAAAATAAACAGCAAAAAAATTAGGGGCATTACAGCCTGGGCTATGCGGTGTGGCCATCCCCAGAAGTGGAAGGACTGGCCACTGTTATCGACGGTAACATCGGAGAGGCCCGCGGGGCTCACTACCCTGCTTAAATTGAAGCATTCCATACTATTTTGATATAGGGTGTGTGCGCGGCTTTGAATGCCTGCGACGTATTGGCAAGTTTGAATGCCTGCGGCGTATTGGCAGGTTTGAATACCTGTGGTGTGAATACAAGTTTGTAATACCTGTTATATTGATAGCTAGTGGAGCTATTATTATAACTAATGTTACTGCTATTAAAGTTATACTATGTTGCACCTTCTTTTAATTGCTTCTCTTAGCTTATGTATGAAATGTTATACTAACCCTCCCGTGCTTCGACTATTTACTTTTGTTGGGTGCATGAGCTCGTCCACAGGACACGAATCCGGGGAGGAGATGTGTTTCCACTTATCTCTGTGACTAGAAGTTATGCTTATAACAAATCACAAGAGACATAGCACTATGAAGACCAGCTGTCGCAGGATGATATGCCAGTTGATAGGACTGCCCGAGCAGAGGCACCCCCGTCATCTCTAGAGTTTCGAGACGTGAGTATTAGATAGCAGGATTGAAAGCATGAGGACTTTATAGTAGTACTTTTGTAGCCTACAGGCTTCATGTATAAATAGTGGCTGCAGCGTTTTTGTACTCGTTTAGATATTTATTATTATATACATTTGATGTTGCTTCCTGTTAATGCTTTTACAATACTCTGTAATGAGATGTAAATGTTGTGATTCGAGCCGAGCAAGGCGGCAAACTAGTGCTTAGTGTTGTGGTTTGATACCAATTAAGTAGCACTGGGTGGATGTCTTGGGCAAGTAAGATTTCCTCCGGCCCGACCTGGGCTAAGGTTTAGGAAGGCAATATTATATGTTTTGCTTCCAAAGACATGCAAAGGTAAAGGAAACAGTGTTGCATCAGGATAAAGAATAGAGAAAAGATTTTTGCCATTGATAACTGAAGAAGGAACTCAGATAAAAGTTAATAAGAAAAAAGAATGGCAGGACCCCAATAAGATTGAGGAACACTCATTTGAGTGAGAAGAGTACGAGCCACATCAAGAAGATGGCGGTTCTTAAGTTCAACAACCCCATTCTATTGAGAGGTGCAAGGACAACTAGTTTGATGTATAATGTCACAATGCATACAAAATACTAAGAATTAATGACTAAGGTACTCTTTGGCATTATCAGTGTGAAGCACTTTAATAGGAACATCAAACTGAGTACATATCTCATTATATAATGTAGTGAAAACCAAAAAAAATCTGAACATTATTTGAGTAAGTATAACAAAGTACATCTTGAAAAATCTCTAATAAACATAACAAAATAAAGACTACCCCTACCAACAGTTTTAGTAGGAGCAAGACCCCAAATATTAGAATGAATAAGTTCAAAAGGAGGAGAAGAATTGTAGCATTATTTTGCTGGAAAAGTCGAATGGTGGTGTTTGCCAAGTTGGCAAGCTTCACAGTTGAGAGAAGAATCTCCTCTAGGTAGATCAGGTAAAAGCTGGTAAAGAATGCAAGGAGGAAGATGCCTAAGGCGAAGATGTCACTATCGAAAGGAAGAAGAATGAGAAATGGCAAACATAATGTTAAGGTAGAACAAGCCGCCATTTTCAAAAAACACTCACGAGCGCACTCCGCACATCGTAAAGGAGCACCCCTCATTCAAGAAGCATACATAAGGCCGCACACATGGGCTCACCCCACACATATGAACTCATAATATAAAACTGCATGCTCGCAGGTCAATGCATGTATACGCACACGAGAGCCCACACGTCAGCGAACATGTAGGCCTGTGTGCGACACGTAGGTGAGGACTCAGCCTTTACTGCGCGCAAACTCTCACTGTGCACAATGCCCACATATCCTCCCTACACACGGGTGGTCAAACCGCGCACTCGTAGTCCGACCACACGTGGTGCGCGGGTGCACACCGCGCACTTTGTGCGTGGGTCTGTCACGCACGTGCACATGAATTGGTTGCTCATGCGCGCGCGCGATGTGCGAGTTTGCCCCGCATGCGCGAGGTCCGTCACCGCTCACGCGCGTGGCACGCGGCCTCCACTTCCCGCATGCGGGTGAAGGTGAGTCCCATATGAGCATGATTTTTCCGCTCGACTACTCCTTCCCGACATACTTTTGCAATTTTGATACCTCAATTTGCTTCTTCCACCATCGTTCTATTTGTTCCCACCATTACTACCACAATTCCATCTCGAGCATAAGTCCGCTCTCTTCTCACGCTCTGACTCTGAACACCGATGACTTTGGGAGCAAATGATGGGGCCGGACAAAATTTATAAAATATCCGGAGTGTAATTCACCCGTAACTCATGATCCCCAATAACTTGATGGGTATCATGGAAATATCACCATACACCTGGTCAGCGTGGCCGATCCCCGCCCGATCCGCACACAGAGATCCCACCATGCATGAAAACTACTCACGGCTAGCAAAAACGGTGGGTCGCCGTCGCTCTCCTGTGACCAACCCCTCTTGGGCGGGGGGGGGCTCCTGGTCCGTCTCCCGGTCGACCATCATGACAGACTGGCAGGGATGGCCTTTCCCACGGCCGCATGAGGCGGCCACGTTCTACGACCCCCCCCCCCTCCCACATTCGCTCCCCTCGAGCAGTACCTGCGATCGCAAACCGATGGCCGCTTAGAGTGTCCAATGTCGCAGGGTGCAGCCAGCTGCGCATGCCCCCCTTGATGAGCGCATTTGGTCGGCCACACTCGCTAGGGGCGGCTTGCGCCACAACCGTAATGTGCGTCCGGCGCCAAGGCAAGTTATTTGCACTGCGATAGTAAGGCACAATCGGTGCTAAGTTCGGTCGCATACCTTTCTAGCCTGCAGCCGGCCTCTACGCCGACTGTGGTTCATCTTCCTCCACCGGCGGCCGCATGCCGCCCGCAACCAAGGGCTCGTTGCTAGTGAACCGTTGATGGTTACCCTTCTCCACCGCCCGATCGTTCCATCGTGATCGCAGCCTTCCGTTACGTAGATAACCACCCACGTAACCACTGGCGAACTAACGTTATTAGTGGGGAAAATTAATTTAATTAGTAACGGTGTCCGAAAAAAATGTTATAAAAATAATGCGCATTAAATATTATACTAAATATGGTCTACATCAAGTAATTTAGGTGGTTGCGATGCGCAAATAGCCGCATAACTACCGTAACCACCATTTGAGGCCTATAAAAAGGCCCCCAGACCTCTCTCATTTCTAACTTTCTCCTCCCAGTTTTCTTCTTCCTCAAGCCGAAGCTCTGCAAAAATCCTCCTACGAGCCACCTCCTCCCATCGAGCAACTCGAGAATTTTTCTAAGTCCACAATGCTCTAGAAAATAAGACGCATTGTCGACCTCTCCAAAAATTCTCTTACGTGCGAGGCATTATGTAAGTCCGCACCAGCGAATCTTTTACACACTTCGCAGTAGCACCCAACATCCGGGCAGAGTCCGGGAATGTCTGTCACCTTTAGAAAGAGATAAATTTTGATGTGTGAGGCAGTCTATCGCCCACCGAGCATATCTGTGTTTTCTCTAATCCCCTATCTGTAAAAAGGAGCGGTCTGTCGTCCTCAATTTCATTGACAACTTGTAAAATGTCGTTGATAGTGAAGTTTGGCTGACACTAAACCGCTCACATAGTTTTTTACCCTGTTGAGGGGTTTTTCCATGTTAAATTTTTTTTGTGTACTCAACTCTTTACTTTATGACTATTTGCTTGCTCGATCGCTCCACGGAGTAAGTCAGTATAATTTAGTCTGATTTACCAGAAGCTTTGAGTTTCCCGTAACAGTACTAAAAGAAGTTCTTTTGCTATTATAAAACATCATGTGGCATCCTTTTTTTCCTACTGAAAAAATATTTGATAAAAGACTTTTAATGAAGTCCCTTAAATATGCAGGGATTTGAAGTAATAAATTTGTAACCCAGTGACAAAAATAGGCATACATTGATGCCAAACGACATCCACCCACCTAAGGCTTCATTTGGTAGAGCGGTTGCGGTTGTAAAAGGAGCTGTTGTAAAGGTAGTTTGCAAATGGAGCTGTTGGAAACTGGATGCTGGAAATGGAGATCTGTTTGGATAGTAAGTCGGTTTTTAAGGGTGTTGTTATTAGAATCTTTTATGAATGCTTGTAAACCAAAAAAAAGCCTGATTTATCTAGTTTTTTCATTTTTTTTAAATGCTACTAGCAAATCCGACCAATTGCAGCAGGTGACTTCCTCTAATTAAAAAATTGGTATAAGAAATAAAAATAAAAGCGATTAGGTTGTGGAATGAGCTCCTGGAAATTATTGCAGTGGGTTTGATCTTAGCCTTATTGTTGATGGAGGAACTTCAGTTTCTGAATGGTTGGAGCACTTGCGCAAGAGAAGTTTTTTTACATAGATTGGGGTTTCCTTCATAATAGGAGTTCAAGAATGAATCAAAATTTCCTCCTGATGGAATTGAACCCTCTAGATTATTGTAAAACACGTAAAATGAAGCCAGAAAGTGTAAACTATTCATAAAGGAAGGGATGGCGCTGATGAGATTGTCAGCGGACAGATTCAGTTTTTCCAAATTGGTGAGATTGTTGAGCTCCATTGATATGGTACCTGAGAAATTTTTATTGCTAAGATAAAAAAACATGGATATTCTTTAGTCCACATATTTTAAGACTAGTCAAAAAAGAGAAATTTTAATCAATGAGTGTCTAAAACAATGTTATATTTATTTTTGATCTAGTATACTAAATTTTGAAGAGTAGTTGAATTTATAAGAAGCTTGCCAGCAAGAATGGTCGGAGTTGCGGTCGCGGACCTTGACGGAATTTGTTTAAATTTTTTTGGTGGTTTGCTAATAATAATTTAGTTTTCAAATAGTCATTTCCAATTTTTTGGTTTGCTAATAGTAATGATTTGCTAGCATCTAAAGTGAATTTGTTAATAACACCACCCTTTTTCAATATAGCTATTTTTGGGCGGAGACAACCAAGCCAATATTTTTCTCTTTGAAGAAATCCTGCTAAATTCAACAACTAGTTCTCTTTGATGAATTTCAAAATTTTAAAGGACTCCTTTATAAAGACAATTTTTTATTCCTTTTGCGGCCAAAATCAGATGAAAGTCAAGGGTTGCTACTCAATTAGAGGGAGGGGGATATGTGATTTACTTAATTTTGATTTTCTTGATTTTTTGTTTTAAGAACACAATAGAGATTTATAATGGTTCTCCGAGAATGGGTACATCCACATTCCCACTTCACCTATCTAACAAAGACCTAGTTTAGGCCAAACTTCACCAAACTTTTTCTCAAATCCTCATATCTTACAACTCAGGAACACAAATTCCCTACCTCAGACCTTCACATAAATCCTACCACTCAGATCTTCAATCATAAGATCCTACAACTCAGGCTCAACACAAGCCCTACATCTTAGGCTCCACATAAGCCCTACAGCTCAACCTTAACACAAGCCCTACAACTCAAATCTAAAAAGATCCTACAAGTAAAAAGATTTACAAAATTATGACTCAATTAGACAAGAATTGAGTCTTCAATAAGAAGCACTGGACAAACTTCCTTCTTTTCCTCTTCCTTGATCAGCACTTGAAAGAGTTGGCTTGAGTGTCTTGAAGTCTTGACTAGGAACCTTGACAGAAAGAATATTATTCAGAAAAAATATTCCAGAGCAGGTTCTTTGAAGAATATCTTTCTAATGCTTGCAGTGAGTTGAGAAATGAATTCTATTTGAATATTTGATCACTGCCACTACTAGAAAACAGACTTTTGGCCAGGGCAAATTGCCCTGACAAAAAGTCCAAAACCGTAGCTAAAAAGCTTTAGCAACAGTCTAGTCACGGGAAAACTCTGTGGCTAAAGTCGGCGTGGCTAAAAATTTAAAGCCACGGATTGGCCGTAGCAAATAGTTTTAGCCACGAGAAACGTCGTGGCCTTATCCCGTGACAAATAATGACTATTAGCCATGATCTTATTCCCTTGCTAATAGTAATTTCAATATTTTAAAAAACAACATTTGCCATGGTTTCAAACCGTGGCAAATAATAAATTAAAATTTTAAAAATAATAACTGACATCGTGGTTAGTTCTGCCCACAAGCCATGACCATGTGCTGAACATACCATCTCCTCAAGAAAACTCAAATCATTCTACAGCCATTACACTTTCTTGGGACTCTAGAAAATAGCATGTACATCCTAGAGAGGTCATCCACCTAAATAAAGATGATAATAATTCAGAAGCATTGTCATCGTGTTGTCATAAATAACACTTTTCAACTATGGAAATTAAAATTTGTGTCTGCTGTCAACTTCAGACCTTGCCATCACGAAGGACATGGCATCTTTCTTTCTCAAGGAGTTCTTTGGCATAGGAAAAAAGTAATACATGCTGCACTTTCTGTTTGTTTCCCATCGCGCTCTTGATCGATCTGTACAAAGATCAAACATATTAAACTCTCTGGTAAAGAATCAAGAATCCAAGAGAGTGAATAATTTTCCCCATACCAAGACTATCACAGCTTCCCTCACGTTCTCCTTTAACTGATCATAGACCTGAGATGAAGAAGAAAGCAATCATATAGTTCAAAAGGTAAGAGTGTCCAAGCTCTGATATAAGAGACTCTAAGTAAAAGATACTCATACCCTAAAAGATCATTACAGTCTCTTTGTATGACACAAATTACCATGAATGGTCTAGGATCGCACATTTTATATCCATAGTCACTAGTTGTATGTGCATATTGATGGAACTGTTGTTGAACCACCACGATTTGATCCCTCATGGAGGAAATGGGCTGTGAATAATTTTGTGGTTGTCTCACGGTTACTCTACTCGGTGTCCCCTCTAGTGTACGGTGTACCGTAGTTATATGCTTATGGACTCTGCCCTTGAAATTTGGACTTGAGCCTATGATACTTACACGCTTGTTAGAAGCTCGATGCAAATCTATGAGCTCACTCGGGGGGCTTCGAAGCCCAAAGAGAACACAATGAATCGTGCTCATCTGAAATCGATAGAATTTACCCGAGTTAGGTCAATATTGACTCTATTCGAGTTACGATTAGGAGGAATGAAAGTGAGGGGATAAGTTGTAAACTACTCTAGAGGGGGGGTGAATAGAGTATTCAAAATTTTATGAACACTTAGTCAGCTCCCTTGGAGTATATTTGCGGAATAGAAAATCTGATACTTGAACCCTAAGAGCCTAACACAGTGAGGTGCACAAGTGAGAGAGTTAACTGAAATTTCAGTTTAACTAAAAGCCTATCACAGCAACTAGCAATCCTAGGTAGTTCTATCACAGCCACAGAATAAACAAATCAGCAAGAACCAGAGAGACACAGGATATATAGTGGTTCCCTTTAAATAGGTACATCCACTCTTCTACCACCCTGGTAGGAATCCACTACAGGTTTTTGCTAAGGTGCCCTGCCACCAATGATCTGATTCAGGTAGATCAAACAGACCCTTTGAGCTTTTGATAAGGATGCTCAACCACAGGTTGTTGATAAGGTGCCCTGTCACCAACGTTCACTTTTGAAGAGGTGTGAACAAACTCTTTTTACAAAGGGGTTGAGAGGGTTAGATTATCTTCTCTGTTTTAAATACAGATTAGAGAAGATTTGTGGATTCTCTAAAGAATCAAAGTCTCCCCCTGGCTCAGTGGAAGTCCAGAGAAAGCCTTTGCTTCAGGATGAAGGAGTTTCAGATAAACTGAAACTAAATCCTCAGAAATCTGAAGACTGATTTTTATCAGGTCTTAAGATTCTGGAGCACTTGAAGCAGATCTGGAGCTTTTTCTGAAGTCTTGAAAACTCTAAGCAAATGCTCAGGAGACTTGAGAAACAAAGATGATTGCTCTGGGCTTTTTGCTTCAGGAAAACTTTTCTTCTTCTTGTTGTGAGATTGTTGAAGAGCTGCTCTGATGATGCTTGAGCGAATGAATAATCTTTCTCTATGTCTGTATATTTTTTGAGAGAAGAAATTCTCTTAAATATGTCTTCACGTTTTCCTTTTGGAACGGCTCTATTGATTTGAATTCTCGAGCCCTGCAACAGATTATCTCAAGATAGAATATAGCAATAGGAATAGAATGACCTATTAACTTTCTGTCAGTCCCAATAAGGAAATAAATGAATAGGGAAATATCTCAGCATAAAGATTTATCGTTCTTGGAAATAGCATACACCGCCAACGGCTAGAATACAGCCTGGCAATATATTTTGTATAATAAGACAAAAATGCTTTATCAAGAATACTGAATCCCGTAATTTATGCTTGACAGAATTTGTAATCAATTTATTTGAATTTAAACCATAAATTTAGCAACAATAATATCAGAGAATCAATCTAACCACCAACTAAAACACTTGGAAATAAACCAAGGAATAGAATAAATACGAACAGATAAAAGCAGACAGAAAACGTCGAACAGGAGTTCGATGATCGTCGACCTGCAAACAGATCGTCGACCAATAGCAGGAATCTGTCGGAACAGAAATCGTCGACCACAAATCGTCGACCAGCTAATAGATCGTCGACCGGCTAACAGATAGTCGACCAGCGAACAGATCGTCGACCAGCAAATAGATAGTCGACCAGCAAAGGCAAATATCTGTCGAGACAGAAATCGTGAAGCAAGAACACGATCGTCGACCTGATGATGACAGATCGTCGACCATCCTTCAGAGCGTAGTAAGCTTGCTCTGAGATCGTCGACCAACGGTCGACGATAATTGTCTTGACTTCAATGATTCACTAGCCCTGCTATCGTCGACCATTGATCGACGATCGCGAGGCCTCGTTCGACGATGGTCGAACGGAAAAGCCTTATCCACAAAAACATCTAGAACTTCTAACCTAAGCTCTAGGTCAGTTTATAAACTGCCCTAGGGAGACTAAACAAAGTCTAACCATGATCATATATCTTTATATGGATCAAGAGGGGCTGCAAGGGGATCACATAAGCCAAATCACATCTAGGGTACCAACAATCTCCCCCTATTTGGGTTATGTTATCCAATCCATTTTAAAGGCTAAAGCAGACAACAACAAATCTAAAGATTAACCAGAATGATAAAACACAGGCAATACACAGAAAATATATCAAGCATAAATCAGCAGAAATGGAATGTATCAAGCAGATTTATCAGCAAGCTTAGCATCAGATGAGTTTTTAGGTATTGCAGCTGGTTTGAAAATAATTTCTCTGTTAGGGTTTGCTGCTTGTCTCTTGGATAGCATTAGATCATGTTCACCTATGATTTTCTTTTCAGCATAACTAGGTAGAACTGCAGCAGGATGTAGTCTCATGTATTCTTCAGTGTCAAAGGCTTCTGGATTGACTTGAATTCTGCTTAGTTCCTTTTCTCTGAATTCTGACATTGTTGAGTAAGCTGTAGGATCTAATCCTTGAGATTTGGCTCTCTCCATCATGCTTAGAGCAATAGACTCTTTGAATCTTGCCATAGAGGCAATCCTTTCAGCTTCAGTTTTATCTGATGGAGAGGCGGGTCTATCAGTATCTGTATGAGCTGCAATCTCTATGTTTCTTTGAAGAGCTGTAGCAAGTTTGCTTGAATCAAGAGGAATCTGCACAGCCTTCTTAGGATCAGTTTGAGCATATAGAGATTTTGGAGGTGCAAGCTCAATGAACTTTTTGTGGGATTTTTCTGAAAAGACCACTCTTTTTCCTTTTGAGTCAGTTGTCTCAGCAGCAGCAGGCTTTCTTGAAGACGAGGATGGACCTTTCCTGTGAGGAGAAGGAGGAGGAGAGAATGTAGGATGCTGAAAAGTCATCTCCTTTATTTGTTCCACGAGAGCATTGTCATTTCTTTTTCTTCCCTGTCCTGACACATCTTGGCCTCCCTGGCTTTGATTGCTCCTTCTTTGGTATGTCTGAGAAGTGTTAGAACTGGCTGACCTAGCAGAGGGGGCAGAAGAGAGATTCCCAGAGGCTCCAGCACCAGGAGGTGGAGGAGGACCTCTGGGGGGGAATTTCTGAACAGAAGTGTCATATCTCTTTCTTCTCTTATTCTCTTTAGTCTGATTCTTTGACAGTCTCATCCATGGCTGGAATTCCTTGCTCTTAGGATCTATTCCCTTCAGAATGTAATAGGGAACATCCTTGTTAGGATTTGCAGTAGGAGAAGCAGGAGCTTTTCTTTTCTTGGAAGCAGCTCTTTTCCTTTTCTTAGTGGAGTCAGAATCATCAGAATCATCATCATCATCATCAGAATGAGATGAGTCTTTCCCAGCATAATCATCAAAATCAAGTTCAGAAGGATCCTTGACAGCAGGTTCAGCTTTGTCTTTCTTTTCTCTTTCTTCTTTCTCTTTAGCTTCCTCAATGGCATCTTGCCTAAGGAGGGCATCAAGATCCACATTCGGAGACCTCTTCCATAGTTCTGATTCTGGATACAACTCAGGAACTGTCTTGGGGACCAGTTCTGCAATAGAAGGAATGGATAGAGGATAGGTAAGGATAGGTGGAGAAAAGATGACGATATCTGCAGGGGCAGATGCTTTCTCTAGAGAGATGGCTAGGGAATCCAGATGATAATTAGCCATCCCTTCAATGTACTCAGAGGCAATGTTCTCAGCCACAAAGGCTATAAATTGTTCTAGGTTTAGAGTACCTGAGCTTGAGTCCATTTCAGTCATCTTGGGAGCACTGTCTGCCCTATCTTGCACTTCTTCAATTTCTTCAGCAGCAGCATCAGCATTTATGGTTGTGCCTGCATGCAAAGAGCGATAGGTTAACAACCAAGTGGGAATAAAATATTCCCCCCAAGGTGAACAAACAACAGGTAATAGATAGGATTACCTGAAGATCTACACAGGATACCACTTTGCATCTAGGAAGGAGGTTATAATTCCTTCTAGATGTTCAGTGACATCAGGGATAGACACCTCTGCAAGGCACAAGAGGAGTGCCATACAGGAAAAGAAAAGAGTATCCTTGACCAAGGGGTCATCAAGGTACTCAGGTCTATAAGGGACCATTTTCTCTTGAAGAGAGGGAACAAGAGGAGTAGATGTGAGTGAGGACTCACAGTCTAGGTTAAGATAGGATTCTAAATCTTTATCAGAATCAAGGGACTTAGCAGCATCAACTTGCAATGCTGATGTGAGATCATCAGCAGCTGTGATGGAAAGGAAAGAATAAGAAATTAACTCTAAGTTGGAGTTAGAATTAATTAGAATCTTAAATAAAGCTATACCATCAGGTTGAGCATCATCATTTTCACAAACGTCCATGGGGACTTCCTCATTTTCTTTTTCAGGAACTTCTTCCTCAGAAGCTAGATTCACTGGAGAGTGAATGTCTTTGTTAGATACAAATATCAAATTGAAGTCCTGATTATAACCTTTGGAGGAAGAATTTTAAGGTTTACCTTCTGGTTCTTTCTCTTGACTCTCTTGAGGTTCTTCTGCAGATCCTTGAAGGGGAAGAGAGGAATTATCCTGAAGGGTCAGGGCATCACCTGAGACCACTTCAACAGACATCTCCCCCTGCATGACTTCAGTGGGGACTGGAGTCATGCATCCTACAGAAGGGGGCTCAGCAGAGGGATGAGATGATTTTATGGCTTGAGTAAGTGCATTGATGGATGCAATGAGAGGGGCATTGGCAGCCTCAATCATTTTTTGGATGGAGGGAGTGATGAGCTCGACAAGATGTGCAAGCAATTCAGGAGTTATCTGAAATGCTGATGATGTAGAGGTGGATGGAATGGAGGCAGGATGATCTGCCACATGATCAAATGAGTCATGTGGAGATGGGTGAACATCAACATGAGTGTGGGAGTCATGTTGAGAAAGATGCGAGAGGATGGTAGCAGTCACCATGTCAACACTGGCTGAAGCTGCCAGGTGTTGTGGTGTTGGTGACTGGTGTGGAGATGCAGGTGGAATGAAGGATGCATGTTGTGATGGCACTTCAGATTGAGTGGAGGGTAATGCAGGAGATGTAGATGCAGGGGTAAGGAGGGAGGATGAAGGGATTGCTGAGCCTTCCCCAGTAAGCGGGAGAGCGGCCGAATCAGCCCTTGTGTCTGAAGAGGGGTTAGGATCAACCCTGGCTGACTTCTTGATAATCCTCTGGGATTTCTTGAATAGAGAAGGGTCCAACCTCTTGCTGGCGTTTACTGCGGAGGGTGCAGAAACGAGCAGCAGGGGTGCTTTCACATATAGAAACACACCCAGTACCCTTGCAAGGTTTACTTCTTTCTGATTGTTCTTTCTCCTTATTAGTTCAAACAGAACTTTTCCCCAGGCAATCTGTGCCTTATTCACCAAGGCTGACATCAGGGCAAATTGTTGCCGGTTGATGTTGTCATGAGCAGAATGTTTTCCCAGGACGACCTTGCCCACCAGGTCGGCCAGAAACTTGTATTCTGGAGACAAGTTTATCTTCAGCAGCTTAGCCGGAATCCCTTCGGCATGGCCCATCACAGAGAGCATGCGGCCATATTCCTCTGTGCTTTGCTCATATTCCTCAGATCCTGTTGGCAGTCCAAACAGCTCAGTCAATACTTCAGGAGTCAGAGTGACCTCCTCGCCATTTATCTTTCCTGACATCGCTTCGTCGCTGGAGGACGAGGTGTATACCCATTCACGAATTTCTGGTATATGAATCTTAGGAGAGAACGACATAAATTTCTTGAGGCCTTGGTCTTCACATAGCTTCAGAATATCTTGGATTGGTTGATCGCATCGGCTGAAAGAATCGAAGTCGACACAGAAGCCAGTGTCGAACTTCATTCCGAAGAGAACAGCAGAAGGAATCGCCATAGAATTTGAGAGAAGATGGCGAATCGAGAAGCAAAACAGGGGAGAAGAGAATCGCGCGGGATTAGAGTTCGAGAGCGAATTCTAAGCCAGGAGAAGGAATATGAAAAGACGGAGCGGAAGGACGACGATCTTCAGACCTAAATCGACTATTAGAAACAAATCTGCGATCGTCGATCCCGGAATAAAATCGGTCGTCGAACACAGACCGACGATAGTCAATGTTTGACTAAGATGGTAAACATCGACCGCCTACACGCAATTACCACGATCGTCGATCAATAAATGATGGTCGACGATTCTCCACCCAGCACAGAAAATCTGTCGTCGACCATTGGTCGACGATAGATACCTAAGGAGAGATCGTTGACCAGTTGGTCGACGATTTCTGCCCTACTACAGAACGAGCTGTCGTCGACGGTTGGTCGACGATAGTTCTGACCTGGTCGAAGATCGTCGATCAGTCGTTCGACGATTTTAGACGGAACACAAAACTAACCAAATTTTCACTACTCTGAACCATTAATCATGCCAAGCTGGTTCAGGAAGAACAAATGCTTTTGTTCATCAAGGGGCTTAGTGAAAATATCTCCTCTTTGCAGGTCTGTGGATATAAATTCCATTACTATCTTGTTCTTTTCCACATTATCTCTCAGAAAATGATGTCTAATCTCAATGTGCTTGGTCCTGGAATGGTGCACAGGATTTTGAGCAATTGATATTGCACTGGTACTGTCACACAGAATTTTTGTGTTTGAGTGTGTGTACCCATAATCCACGAGCTGATTTTGAATCCACAGGATCTGTGAACAACAGCTAGCTGCTGCTATATATTCAGCCTCAGCAGTTGAAGTAGACACAGATGCCTGTTTCTTGCAAAACCACGAGACAAGTCTCTCTCCCAGGAACTGACAAGTCCCTGAGGTGCTTTTCCTGTCAACTCTACAACCAGCATAATCAGCATCTGAATATCCAATTAATTCAAATCCTGACTCAGCTGGGTACCACAGTCCTAAGTTAGGGCACCCCTTAAGGTATCTCAAAATCCTCTTGAGAAGAGTTAAGTGAGATTCCTTTGGGTTGACCTGAAACCTAGCACATAGGCATGTAGCAAACATTATGTCAGGCCTACTTGCAGTCAAATACAGCAGGGAACCAACAATGGCTCTAAAGTTCTTTTGATCAACAGGCTTGCCATTGACATCAGAATCAATAACTGCATTTGAGGCCATGGGTGTGCTCATTGATGAAGCATCAGACATTCCAAATCTTTTAACCAGCTCTCTGGCATATTTTGATTGAGAAATGAAAATGCCATCAACACTCTGTTTCACTTGGAGACCAAGGAAATAGGATAACTCACCCATGCTGCTCATCTCAAACTTAGAGTGCATTAGTTCAGAGAACCTCTTGCATAGTTTGGGATCAGTAGAGCCAAATATAATGTCATCTACATAGATTTGAACTAACAGTTGTGAGTCCTTATGATGTCTAATGAACAGGGTTCTATCTACTACACCTCTCACAAACTTGTGTTCTAGAAGAAAATTTGCTAAGGTCTCATACCAAGCTCTAGGAGCTTGCTTAAGTCCATATAGAGCCTTTTGGAGTTTGAACACATGAGTGGGTAAGGTTGATGAAACAAACCCTGGTGGTTGTTCAACAAACACTTCTTCCTTTAAATCTCCATTGAGGAAGGCACTCTTCACATCCATTTGGAAGACCTTAAATCTTTTATAGGCAGCATAAGCTAGGAAAATCCTAATGGCTTCTAGTCTGGCTACAGGGGCAAAAGTCTGATCATAGTCTATGCCTTCCTCCTGTCTATAGCCTTGAGCTACTAGCCTAGCCTTATTTCTAACTACTATGCCTTGGGCATCAAGCTTGTTTCTAAACACCCACTTGGTGCCTATGATCCGTTGGCCTCTTGGTCTTGGAACCAAGGTCCAAACTTTACATCTTTCAAACTGGTTAAGCTCCTCTTGCATTGCTATAATCCAGTGGGGATCAAGCTCAGCATCTTTAATGGTTAGGGGCTCAACCTGAGAAAGGAAACAAGCAAACATCACATCTTTGTTGAGTTGATGTCTTGTCTGGACTCCTGCTGAAATGTCTCCAATCACTTGAGATACAGGGTGATCTCTAAGTGTGACAAGATCAGTAGGTTCAACAATGATCTGATCTTCAACAGTTTCAAGATTTAATTACTCATGTGGAATTTGATCAACTGTTGGAGCAGGTGCTTTAACTTGAAAAAGTTCTACATCAGATTCAGAATCTGAAGAAGCAGCCTGAGGAGTTTGTTGGGGATGATTCTCCTGTGTGAGTCTCAAACCTTCCAAATCCTTACTTACTCCTAGGACTTGCACTGTACTATTAGAGGAAGAGTCCTTCTCCTTATAATACATGACTGTCTCATCAAAAGAGACATGTGCAGACTCTTCTATCTTAAGAGAGGATTTATTAAGGACCCTATAGGCTTTGCTTACTTGAGAGTATCCTAGAAAAACTCCCATTGATGCTTTTGCCTCAAATTTTCTATGGTATTCTTTGTTATTGTTATGAACAAAAGCAACACAGCCAAACACTCTAAAATAGTCTATTTTAGGTTTCACTTGCTTAAGTAATTCATAGGAGTCTTACCCTTAAGTTTATGTATCAGACTTCTGTTCAATACATAGTTAGCTGTGCTAACTGCTTCAGCCCAAAAGGACAGAGGCATGTTAGCATCTGCCAACAATGTACTTGCAGCTTCAATTAGGGTTCTGTTTTTCCTTTCAACTACCCCATTTTGTTGAGGAGTTCTAGGAGCAGAGAAGCTATGTTTGATACCTTCCTTCTCACAGAATTCTTGCATAAGAAGAGACTCAAACTCAGTACCATGATCACTTCTGATCAAGGCAATCTGAGTAGAGTACTCACTCTGTATACACTTTAGAAAATCTGTAAGAACCTTGAAGTTATCAGCCTTAGTTCTCAAGAAGAATACCCAAGTGAACCTGGAGAAGTCATCTACAATTACTAGAGTGTAAGACTTCCCTCCAAGACTCTGCACAGCAATAGGACCAAATAAGTCCAAATGTAACAAGTACAGAATCCTGGGAGAATCACTTTTATTAACTGATTTAAAGCTATTTCTTGTTTGCTTACCTAATTGACAAGCTTTGCAAAGGCCTTCCTTCTTGTAGGGGCAAGAAGGTAAACCTCGTACAAGATTGTATTTAGCCAACCTAGAAATGTTTTTCAAGTTTACATGACTAAGTCTCTTATGCCAAAGGGTATTATTACTGGTTACTTCATTAAATAAGCATATTTCAGATTTGGAGGAATTAAAATCTACAACATAAACATTTCCAATTCTAATACCTACTAACACCACAGTATTATTTAAAGAAATATTGCAAACAGTGTCAGTAAACCATACCTTGTACCCAGCATCACACATTTGACTTACAGAGATTAGGTTGTGCTTTAGTCCAGAGACATAAGCAACCTTCTTGAAGGTTACAGCTCCTATGGTGAAGCTGCCATACCCTTCAGTCTGTCCACAGCTGGAATCCCCAAATACAACTTTTGGTCCCAGCTTGGCTTTGAAACCTGACAGGTTCTTCTTCTTTCCTGTCATATGCTTTGAGCATCCACTATCCAGATACCATTTGTCATGTATGACTGGATAGGTCTTCACCTGCAGAAAGAACAGTTATACATTGTGGACCCAGGTTACCTTGGGTCCAGTATTCTTTACAAAAGAAAAACTAGATATAAAAGATTTTGCAGGCTTAGATTTATATCCTAAAGGGTGTGATCTCCTAGGTGGGATAATCCATTCAGTTGAAGGATTAAACAACCTGGGGTGGTGATTAGGATTTGAAGTTCTGGAAGTTTGATTTTTATTTTCCAGCTTAAGTCCAGATCGTCGATCAATGGTCGACGATCGCAAGCCATATCGTCGATCATTTATGGTAGAACGATGTTCTGGATTCCACGATCGTCGATCACTGGTCGACGACTTTTGTAAAGCTAGAAATTTTTTCTTCCTATTCTCTTTCTTAATCTTATTCTGAATTTTCTTGCATTTTTCAATTTCCTCAGTATTCTTTATTCCTGATTCAGAAACAAATTTTACTGGAGTGCTAAATCTCTCCTTTGTGAGGAGGATGGGTTCACTAGATGTAGCACCTAAGCCTAGTTTATCATTACCTACCCTAGTGTTTGCTATACAGGTTATTTCAGATAATTTAAGGCTTCTGCCATTTAATTGTTCTTCTAACCTCTTAGATTTCGCTAGTTCTAATTTTAGGAATGTTATTTCTTCTTTTGAGCTTTCTAATTCCTTTTCTAATCTGATTATTTCAGTACCTTCCATGTCTAGTTCCATTATTTTTAGTCTAAGTGACTTAATTTCTTTTTCAGATAAAAGTAAATCTAAACATAGAGTTTTAAATTTTAGTTTGAACTCAGGAGATGAGAAGTCAAATGAGTCGATTACCTGGTCCTCCATAAAGGAGTCTTCTTCATTGTCTCCTTCTTCTTCAGAATTCTCTGCAGCTGACAGAGAGCTGCAGGCATCAATGGCCATGAGGCAGACCTCTTTGGCTTTCTTTTCTTCTTCTTCTTCAGAATCACTTGAGCTAGAGGAGCAGGTATCCTCTTCTGTTTCACTCCAGGTAGCAGCCACAAATCCCTTGTCCTTCTTCTTGTATTTGTGTGATGAGGACTTGGAGTGGTGCTTCCTGTATTCTTTCTCATGTTTCTTCTCCTTGTACTTCTTCTCTGGACAATCTGGAGCAATGTGTCCAGGCTTGCTGCAAACATAACAAATGATTTCTTTAGATGGAGTCTTGTCATACCTTGGCTTGTCCTCATGCTTGGAGAACTTCTTTCTGAGGTCTCTTCTTCCCATGTTGAAGAACCTCTTGGCAATGAGTGCCAGTAACTCCTCATTTGATTGACTTCCTTCAGAAGTCTCAGCAGCCTTAAGAGCTAGAGAATGCTCTTTCTTTATTGGTGTTGGAGTCTTCACTTCAGTTACAGCAGCTCTACTCTTTAATGTTTGCTCATATGACCTGAGCTTTCCCAACAGAGCTTCTGTGGAGAGTTCCACAGTATTTCTTCCATCCTTGATGGGCCATATCCTTGAGTCCCATGAGATGGGAAGGCACATCAGGATCTTGTCATTGACTTCTGACAAGGTTATCTCCTTGTCTAAAGACCTCAGTTCACTTATTATTGAACTGAGTCTTGTGTACATGGTGTCAATGTCTTCAGCATCATCCTTCTTGAAGTTTTCATACTGAGAGGTGAGATTGGATCTCCTGTCCTTCCTCTCATCAGCTGAGCCAGCAACTATGTGGTTGAGGGAATCCCACATAGCTTTGGCTGAGGTACATTCAGCCAGCTTCTGGAATATCTCATCAGACATTGTCTGAGCTAGGATATTCATTGCTTTAGCATCAGCTGCTTTTGCCTTCTTGTAAGTTTCATTGTAGTCAGGTGGTGGCACAGCACTGAGATCAGCAGAAGTGGAAGCAGCAGCAGGCCTAGCAGGTGGTCCTGTCAAAATAGAAGAAAAAATATCTTCATCAATAGAATTCATGTATAGTCTTATCCTGGCCTTCCATATGCCAAACTTGGACAAGTTGCATACAGGAGGTCTGGTGCTTGAATAATCCTTAGACTGGGCCATGTGTGACAGTGTTTGTGAATGGTATCAGGAAACAACTTATCACAGGATCTTTTAACTCAGGTGTTAGCCTGTATGAACAGCCAACCTCCCTCTGATACCAATTGAAAGTGAGGGGATAAGTTGTAAACTACTCTAGAGGGGGGGGTGAATAGAGTATTCAAAATTTTATGAACACTTAGTCAGCTCCCTTGGAGTATATTTGCGGAATAGAAAATCTGATACTTGAACCCTAAGAGCCTAACACAGTGAGGTGCACAAGTGAGAGAGTTAACTGAAATTTCAGTTTAACTAAAAGCCTATCACAGCAACTAGCAATCCTAGGTAGTTCTATCACAGCCACAGAATAAACAAATCAGCAAGAACCAGAGAGACACAGGATATATAGTGGTTCCCTTTAAATAGGTACATCCACTCTTCTACCACCCTGGTAGGAATCCACTACAGGTTTTTGCTAAGGTGCCCTGCCACCAATGATCTGATTCAGGTAGATCAAACAGACCCTTTGAGCTTTTGATAAGGATGCTCAACCACAGGTTGTTGATAAGGTGCCCTGTCACCAACGTTCACTTTTGAAGAGGTGTGAACAAACTCTTTTTACAAAGGGGTTGAGAGGGTTAGATTATCTTCTCTGTTTTAAATACAGATTAGAGAAGATTTGTGGATTCTCTAAAGAATCAAAGTCTCCCCCTGGCTCAGTGGAAGTCCAGAGAAAGCCTTTGCTTCAGGATGAAGGAGTTTCAGATAAACTGAAACTAAATCCTCAGAAATCTGAAGACTGATTTTTATCAGGTCTTAAGATTCTGGAGCACTTGAAGCAGATCTGGAGCTTTTTCTGAAGTCTTGAAAACTCTAAGCAAATGCTCAGGAGACTTGAGAAACAAAGATGATTGCTCTGGGCTTTTTGCTTCAGGAAAACTTTTCTTCTTCTTGTTGTGAGATTGTTGAAGAGCTGCTCTGATGATGCTTGAGCGAATGAATAATCTTTCTCTGTGTCTGTATATTTTTTGAGAGAAGAAATTCTCTTAAATATGTCTTCACGTTTTCCTTTTGGAACGGCTCTATTGATTTGAATTCTCGAGCCCTGCAACAGATTATCTCAAGATAGAATATAGCAATAGGAATAGAATGGCCTATTAACTTTCTGTCAGTCCCAATAAGGAAATAAATGAATAGGGAAATATCTCAGCATAAAGATTTATCGTTCTTGGAAATAGCATACACCGCCAACGGCTAGAATACAGCCTGGCAATATATTTTGTATAATAAGACAAAAATGCTTTATCAAGAATACTGAATCCCGTAATTTATGCTTGACAGAATTTGTAATCAATTTATTTGAATTTAAACCATAAATTTAGCAACAATAATATCAGAGAATCAATCTAACCACCAACTAAAACACTTGGAAATAAACCAAGGAATAGAATAAATACGAACAGATAAAAGCAGACAGAAAACGTCGAACAGGAGTTCGATGATCGTCGACCTGCAAACAGATCGTCGACCAATAGCAGGAATCTGTCGGAACAGAAATCGTCGACCACAAATCGTCGACCAGCTAATAGATCGTCGACCGGCTAACAGATAGTCGACCAGCGAACAGATCGTCGACCAGCAAATAGATAGTCGACCAGCAAAGGCAAATATCTGTCGAGACAGAAATCGTGAAGCAAGAACACGATCGTCGACCTGATGATGACAGATCGTCGACCATCCTTCAGAGCGTAGTAAGCTTGCTCTGAGATCGTCGACCAACGGTCGACGATAATTGTCTTGACTTCAATGATTCACTAGCCCTGCTATCGTCGACCATTGATCGACGATCGCGAGGCCTCGTTCGACGATGGTCGAACGGAAAAGCCTTATCCACAAAAACATCTAGAACTTCTAACCTAAGCTCTAGGTCAGTTTATAAACTGCCCTAGGGAGACTAAACAAAGTCTAACCATGATCATATATCTTTATATGGATCAAGAGGGGCTGCAAGGGGATCACATAAGCCAAATCACATCTAGGGTACCAACAAGGAACATAAGTAAAAGCCAAGTGAGTTTAATGAAAAAGACAACATTGCAGAATCCAAGTGAGTTTAATGAAAAAGAAAACATTGCAAAAGCCAAGTGAGTTTAATGAAAAAGACAACATTGTAGAAGCCATGTGAGTTTAATGAAAAAGAGGCATATAACTTGAACAACCCAATGCTAGGAATCTATGAACAACAAGGAGAAGCTTGTGTAATAGCAACTCAATAAGTAAAAGGATACATATAGGTTCGGAAGTTTATTAACAACTAATACATAGATACATCAATATATAGATCAAGGAATTTATATAGACATGGTCATTTAGAACAAATCTATTTTCAGTCAAACAATATTCTCGATAGTAAAGCCTGTATGAAAGCTAAAGATCATTTGATCCAAACCCTGGAAATGCATATAAGATCACTGATGAGTCCCTATTTCATACCGAATTCCGGATTCATCTAGGCTCATTTGCATGACTTTGCACTACCATTTAGCGTCATTAGCACTTCTTTTTGGTTCGCTACGACATTCCACGTCTTGTGCACCTTTTTAGCCTATTTCTGTGCATGTGTGTATTTCCCTTTTTGCTGTGCATTATATTTATGTCTGTGACTGCCATGTCGACTTCCCGTCCAGTTTTCCTGAAGGTTCTGGGATCGTGTGGGCGTCCGGGATAGGGCTTTCACCATTTTTGACAAAGGAGCCAATGGTCGTGCGTTTTTACCCACGCACGACCATCGACCTCTTTGGCGCACGATCATCGATCGTGCGCAGTCTGCCCTCTTTTATGAAAGTTCTGCCCCTGCCATATCGCACGATCACCAGCTATACCGCGCACGATCACTGCTCGTGCGTTGTCGGTCGTGCGCAGTCATGCCATCTGTTTCCACTTTTCTGCCTCTATATCGCACGATCACGGACCATATCGCGCACGACCATTGGTCGTGCGCCTGTGATCGTGCGCAGTGTTTAATTCTATTTTCTATAAATAGCGCAGGTCTCGCCCTAAATTGGGACCCCCCGACATTTTCCGTCGTATTTCGTCCCCGACGAGTTTTTCCGCCGTCCTCCTTCATCCTCCACCTTAGGGAGGGTCTCCGGGCAAGCTTTGATCGCCAAATCAAAGCTGGAGCATCCCCTCGGCCTCCTCCTTCATCCTCGAGCTTCAAGGGAAATTTGACCTAGCCTTCTCCACCAAGCTAGGAGGAGCTTGTGTGTCCATCTTCCGCAGCGTGATACGAAGAACACGGGTCACTGGGAGTGAGTAACAGCCTCCTCTACCCCAGACGCAGTTGAGGACCGAGCTTGGACTTGGATTGACAACCGGGATTCCAACCGTGAACCCTCAATAAGGCTTCAGACCCGGTCGATTTCGCACACTCCTCTTATGTTGTTGTTGATAGCTTAGTTTAATTTCTATGTATTGATGAAGTATTTTTATTGATTAGCATTTTCACTTATTCATGTCTATATGAGTTATTGTGATTTTGTTATTATTGCTTGAGGTGCGTCATATTCCGTCCACCCTTGCCGCACTAGCAATTGCTAGTGGCGTGTGTAGCGAAGAGGTGCTTACGACCCTCATTCCGCCGTTCTCTCCACCTCATCCGCTAGCCTACTCGCCCATCCGCCTTGTGAATCGGTGCATAGCGGCCCGACTAGTCTTCATCCCGCCTAGTGAAGCTTCGCATAGCGGCGTTGCATAGGAGTAGTTGGTAGTGTTTTATTTTCTGTTTCCGCAACCAACAAAAGCCCCTTCGTTACTTCCGACCCGAGGACTTCAATCTCAAGTCCTCCTCGAATTTAACTCATCCCTTACTGTGTTCCTCAAGAGACCGACACTCGGGGATTTATTCCCAAACTTTATTACTTGTGCGACCGGTGCGCTTGCCGTATTTTCCACGCATCAAGTTTTTGGCGCCGTTGCCGGGGAACACAGTCGTTTGAGTTTTTGGAGAGGGAGATTATAGATTGAAGCCCTTTTCCATCTGTTCATTCCATGTTTTATTTTTCTTTGCTTTAGTTTTTATAATTTGTTGCTTATTTTTCTTTATTCCTTTTCTAATTTTGATATTTCAGTAGCAGGTATTCCTTTTTATTTATCTGCTTGTGTGTAGTTAATTTTTGCTTAGAAAATTCTTGTGGTGAATTCTTTCTTGCTGCACCATATATTCTTATGCGAATATTTGTTGTCGTTGGTGCGGGGAGTATAGGCATAACAGTGATGAGTGCCCCACTGAAGAATGGGAGAATAATTCTCGTGGTTCAGTGTAAGGAGCACCGTTGTCTTATGGTACTTCATACACCGTACCTCATTCTTATGGTCACTACTCTTCTCCGCCTTCACCTTTTTCATATTCCTCTCCGGTCCCACCTGGACCGAGGAGTAATGGAAAATGGTGTTTGTGTTGTCGTAGCACCGACCATGTGTTGAAAGATTGCGCAGAATTTCAGCGCCAGATGGAAGCGGATGATGAACCGGATATCTGGATCGTCTCATCCACCTCTCAAATGGCCGCTCCTTCTTATTTTGATGATGTATCCGCAGTACAACCTTGTCTATGGGGTACTGCTATGGATACACCCATCAGACCTTCCACTGATCGATGTGACGACATTGCGGTACCGTCGCCCTCTATACCTTCTTCCCCTCTTCTTGATTCACCCCCGGAGGAACCTGCACCTACTTTCTCTGATGTTGTTGTTCCTCCGCTTTCTTTGCAAGAATCATCTACTCCTCTTTTTAGTGAGTTGGTTGATGATGTTATGCCCTGTGGGAATCGGGAACATGTGGATGCGCCATGGTGTGACGAGGACATTATTCTCATCAATGGTGAGTACTATGTCTTGGAACACCGTGACGTACCGTGGTGTAATGAGGAAATCCTTGCCGGTGAGGAGGTTTCTACTTCCTTGTTGGATGAGGAGGTCCAAACCACCACCAAGGACCTCATAGTCTCAGCTTCCCCTCGCCATGACTCACATGACACCGACAGTGATTTATGCTTGGATCCTGCTGAGAGTGATTCCGGGATCACTCTCCCTATTTCTGATTCTTTTAGTTTTTCTTCTACTTTATTTCTTGATCCCCCTTCTTTATCTGAGCCTGTGCAGGTGGAATCTCCACAGGTATGTGAGGTTGTCGATGCGCCTGACATTTTTGCCGCTGTCGTCGCTTCCTACAAACCGGTGGTGGACGATACCTTGCTAGGCAAGGATTTGTTTTGTGGTGAGTTGAGTGAGGACCAGTGCTCCTCCTCATCTTACTTCCTATTTCCTCTACCTGCGAGGAGCAGGTATGATTATTTAGGCAGAGGGGTAACTGCTCTATGTCCGTATCGGTCCCCGTTACTGCAACGGATATTAGGACAGTTACCTGTGCATTTTTCTTTTCATAGGCCCATTAGCTAGAACTGTTTAGAATTTAATAAGTCGTGCTGGGATGACAATAACCCCAGTACTTATCTTTCATTTCCTGCATTTTTTTTATTTTTTTTATGTCTAGCTTAGTTTAGTATTTATTGTTTTTTTTCTTTTCTTTTCTTTTGTTTTTGCGGAGCTCACCCCTGCAGGTTTCCATTGCGAATTCATTCTGGCGGGGTTGTGATTCTTCGTTTGGCGGGCCTGCTTCTACTTTTCATGCGTCTTCTGGTATGCTCACTAGCTGAGCATTGGGTAACTTCTCCCCTTTTCCCTTTTTGATTTTAATTTCAATATCATATGCAATGTTGTTTAGTTTAAGTCTGGTGGAGAGCTAGCTAGTTGTTGCCTTTTGCACGTGCACATTGCTTGCGCATACTAGAAGCTTTTGTAGTTTTATTTTATTTAATTCATTACATCGCACACCACTGCACCCACATGAGCGCGTGCTTAGCTGTTAGCGTGCCGCGAGTTAAACTCATTTCTTTTGTTTGATTTGGAAAAATTATTGTGCTAGTTTAGGATTGCACAATAGAGTAAAATGTTGGCCTTGCTGTGTTCCTAGTCAATTGCTCTCGTTTTGTGTAGAAATTTGTGTAGATTAAATTTTTTTGTATACTTATAGTTTTATATTTTTCTATTTGCGTAAATATTTCTTATTCTACTCAAAAGTTGGTGAATCCGGTGTGAATCAAACAGTAGCGTAGGAATGTGTGTAGCCGCTACTAGACTCGTTTTGCTTGAGTCGGGGGGAAGGATTATCTTTCTCGGTGGCTAAGAACTTGCCCCAAGCTACTCTTGAAGCATGGGTACATGGTTACTCAAGCGCGAGTGCGATGTAGGCCATCATTTTGGCCCGGTTGAGCTTTGTACCGTTCCTAACGTCATATCCTCGCTAAACCCCGTTGTGCCTACCCTTCTTTTGATTCAGCTCCACCATTAGTTCACCAAAGCCTCATAGCCGATCCTAGTCGCACACCCAAGTCGATCTTAGTGTTTTATATTTTCATGTTGGGTTGTGATGTGGTGTTATTATTTGTGAAAATGTGGAAGCGCGGCCAAGTTTTTATTTGCTGATATTTTGAAAACAAAAAGAAAAAAAAATGAAATGTTTGTAAAAAGGAAAAAAATGATGAAAGAAAAAGTTTAATTGAAAATCTTTTGGAGATGATTTTGATTTAGGCGGTGCACACACCCATGTTGCAAAAATCAAGTCTGGGGGTGTGGTGCACCTGGTTATATTGTGGTTTGCTGAGGGATTCTTTTAAGCTAGCTCATTTGGGTTAGGTGCATAGCCATTCTTTTTATCATTGCTTGCCTCACCGTAACCCAAGCCCCATTTTTCTCCTAAAGTCCTATGGATTTGCGCTTGAGTCTAACTAGTGCCATGGAGAGAGTGTGAACGGGTAAGCGTATGGTCCCCGACATTGGTGGATTCCTTTAGAGGTGATCCTGAGCCCCGATCTTTGGCAAAGCTCACCTTAGTGGCCAGCCTACTTTCTTCCTACGTAGGACCGGATGATTCACCGTGATTCTATTTTTGAGTAGTAATAACTTTTAAATACGCATTGTGAAAAATATAAAATATTTTGTATACTTAAGGATTTCCTCTACTATATTTTTATGCACACGGGCTTGCGACTTCGCATGGTACTCCGTTCTGCAATTTCTTTGTTAGCTAGTTCTTTTTCCTTGTCTGCTTAAGTTGTGTTTACTCGGGACGCGCAAACAGTTAAGTCTGGGGGTGTGATGAGTCCCTATTTCATACCGAATTCCGGACTCATCTAGGCTCATTTGCATGCCTTTGCACTACCATTTAGCGCCATTAGCACTTCTTTTGGGTTCGCTACGACATTCCACGTCTTGTGCACCTTTTTAGCCTATTTCTGTGCATGTGTGTATTTCCCTTTTTGCTGTGCATTATATTTATGTCTGTGACTGCCATGTCGACTTCCCGTCCAGTTTTCCTGCAGGTTCTGGGATCGTGTGGGCGTCCGGGATAGGGCTTTCACCATTTTTGACAAAGGAGCCAAAGGTCGTGCGTTTTTACCCACGCACGACCATCGACCTCTTTGGCGCACGATCATCGGTCGTGCGCAGTCTGCCCTCTTTTATGAAAGTTCTGCCCCTGCCATATCGCACGATCACCAGCTATACCGTGCACGATCACTGCTCGTGCGCTGCCGGTCGTGCGCAGTCATGCCATCTTTTTCCACTTTTCTGCCTCTATATCGCACGATCACAGACCATATCGCGCGCGACCATTGGTCGTGCGCCTGTGATCGTGCGCAGTGTTTAATTCTGTTTTCTATAAATAGCGCAGGTCTCGCCCTAAATTGGGACCCCCCGACATTTTCCACCGTATTTCGTCCCCGATGAGTTTTTCCGCCGTCCTCCTTCATCCTCCACCTTAGGGAGGGTCTCCGTGCAAGCTTGGTCGCCAAATCAAAGCCGGAGCATCCCCTCGGCCTCCTCCTTCATCCTCGAGCTTCAAGGGAAATTTGACCTAGCCTTCTCCACCAAGCTAGGAGGAGCTTGTGTGTCCATCTTCTGCAGCGTGATACGAAGAAGACGGGTCACTGGGAGTGAGTGACAGCCTCCTCTACCCCGGACGCAGTTGAGGACCGAGCTTGGACTTGGATTGACAACCCGGGATTCCAACCATGAACCCTCAATAAGGCTTCAGACCCGGTCGATTTCGCACACTCCTCTTATGTTGTTGTTGATAGCTTAGTTTAATTTCTATGTATTGATGAAGTATTTTTATTGATTAGCATTTTCACTTATTCATGTCTATGTGAGTTATTGTGATTTTGTTATTATTGCTTGAGGTGCGTCATATTCCATCCACCCTTGCCGCACTAGCAATTGCTAGTGGCGTGCGTAGCGAAGAGGTGCTTACAACCCTCATTCTGCCATTCTCTCCACCTCATCCGCTAGCCTACTCGCCCATCCGCCTTGTGAATCGGTGCATAGCGGCCCGACTAGTCTTCATCCCGCCTAGTGAAGCTTCGCATAGCGGTGTTGCATAGGAGTAGTTGGTAGTGTTTTATTTTCTGTTTCCGCAACCAACAAAACCCCCTTCGTTACTTCCGACCCGAGGACTTCAATCTCAGGTCCTCCTCGAAATTAACTCATCCCTTACTGTGTTCCTCAAGAGACCGACACTCGGGGATTTATTCCCAAACTTTATTACTTGTGCGACCGGTGCGCTTGCCGTATTTTCCACGCATCAATCACACGGTTGTTTCAATCCTACTTTAATCAGGCCATCCACACCCCATCCATCCCATTACAGGTTCACAAATAGTAATTAGATTACAGAACTTTTGCAAACTACACAGTAGATCCAAAATAAGTTCACAAATAATAATTAGGTTATAGAACTTTTGCAAACTACACGGTACACAGTAAATCCAAAAGGATTCGCAGGAATAAGCAAGTTTTTTTCAATGCACAATTAGAATAAGTCCCACAAATCAATAAGAAATCATATAACAGAAAAATATAGAGAAAGAGCATCTATAATCACATAAACGACTAAATCTGTACAATGATGAAGAAAGACACCAAAATAAAGAATTCATAGGTGCAGGGACTGTACGGAGTGGCGGAGATGGAGATCCAGTGGTAGTGGGATGTGTGGTGGTTTTCCAGAGGGATAATACAACTGCAGGGTGGGTTGTTGGATGAGAGGATGGGCCGAAAGTGGACTAGAAAAGAGAAGGGGAGGCTAGGGAGGCTCATATAGGGGTGTAGGTGGCTGGGGGGAACTCAGACAGGCCCTAGACAGGGCCTGGGTAAGTCGGATAGGGAGAAACTTGCTGGAATTGGCTCTTCTGGGAGAGACAGGTGGTTGGGTAGGTTCAGCGTGAGGCTGGATTGTAGGGGAAGGGCTCAAAGTTGTCAGTTTTTGTAAGGGAGGGTGTCTATGCTATTATATAGTGGCAGGGTAGCGGCTGGTTGAGGGTGCCCTAGCTTTTATACATAGAATCTTCAATCCGATTCTGGCCAAGCATTTCATGGCTGTAGAAGAAAATTTAAACAAAAAGACCTAAAACCATTAGCAGAATCAAGAGGAAAATAGAATACCTGTAGAACACAGAATCGATGGAGGTTATGAAGGAAAAGGCGGTTGGAGGCAATGCTTGCGAGCTGCGGGCATTTCCCGCTATAACCATGTCGGTTGGAGGCGACGATTGTGAGCTTCTGCCCTAGCTTCTTTCTAAAGGAGCGACGAGGGGAGTGAGGTATGCGTCATCATGAGGGATTTGCGGTATAGGGGTGAGAGATATCGGGAGCGAGAAGGTTTGAGGTATTTAGCTATCACTATTTTTAACGGAGATTCCAAATGAATCTGACAGTCCCTATTCAACAAAGCTGAATCAACGGACCTAATTTAGATCAATAATCTCTTTTTGGCCATGAATATTATTTTTCATGGCTGATACATTTGTATTAGCCACACTATTTATAACCTTGACTATTAAATAACTTTTAACCATGGTTTTGCAATCCTAGCTAATATCAGTGTATTAGTCACGATTTTTAGTCTCTGGCCAAAAAAAGTGCAGCCAATACTCACTTTTCTAGTAGTGTGCTCAAAAACTTTTAAAAAAAACTTGGAGTCTATATTGCATGATCTCTCTGAGATATATATAAAT
Source organism: Platanthera zijinensis (assembly GCA_039513925.1). Lineage (NCBI taxonomy): Eukaryota > Viridiplantae > Streptophyta > Magnoliopsida > Asparagales > Orchidaceae > Platanthera > Platanthera zijinensis. The sequence continues at coordinate 72,386,804 of CM077094.1, read as the reverse complement.
ATATATATATATATATATATATTTTCTAATTCTTTTAAGTCATCTTTTTATATTAGAATTGGATGGTAGAGAGCTTTGAGTCTGATATATAATTCATTAATGGCTAGCAAACTCCTTAGGCAATAATCCAAATATGAAATCTTCAAACAACTAGCAATTTCTGTCAAAGAAAGATATTAAAATAAGGAATTATTCTCCAATGAATGAGAATATTCTTTCCCTCTGGAAATCCCTGGAATTATGTAGCAAATCCTATCTTTCAAATTTATTCAAATCTTTTGCGCAATCTGCACCTAGATTTAAGGAGATAGCCGTTGTGCCACATGACATGCTGGAGAAAAATTTCCTAAGTGAGCTTGAATTGATGTCATAGATAGAGACTTATATCCCTAATGATTTGTATGCCTTCAGGTCAGAACACACTAAGGACTTATATGAAAACACCTAACACTCAGTCGTTTTAAGTCTGTAGAAAAGTTTTTTTCGCAGTACAGTCGATGCAGTCGGTAAAGTTCTCAATGATGCAATCGATGCGTTGATAAACTTCTCAACAATGTAGTCAATGTAGTTGATAAAATACTTGAGCTTGAACTCAATGCAGTCGTACTTTTTCTTAGCCATGAAATCGATGCAGTCAAAATATTCCTTAGGCATGAAGTCGATGTAGTCGAACTTTCCTTAAGCATAAAGTATATGTAGTCGAACTTTTCCTTAGGCATGAAGTCGATGCAGTTGAATTTTTCCTTAGGCAAATTCCTATTTCTTCATCTTATTTCTTTTAACCTTAGTGTCTTTCCCATGATAGTGACTTGTCTAATATATGATTAGGACAGAAGTCAACATGAGTTTTCTCCTTGAGGGATTATAAGAGCAAAACCCTGTTTGGGTGACCATGAGCCTAACAATACATTAGCCATACATTTTAGTTTGACCTATCACACTAAAACTCAAATAATACATCAAATACAAGAAGTTTATTGTCATCTTGAGGACGTCTTCAATTCAGGAATCTTGGTGACAATATTTCCCAAAATCTCCCCTTATTTGAAGAAGTCAGAACCTCATATGACAATAACCGTATATACATAAAAATGAATTAAAGAATGATTTTGAAAGAGAAACATTCCACTTTATATTAACAAGATTAAACATAGTCGGAACTACATTTGAATTAGACAAGTTAAAATAACCTAAAATCATAAGTTAGGTCAGCCCAAAGTTCTCAGCACTTCAAAAATCTTCTCCTTGAGCCTTTCTCTTCTATCTTTCAAAGTATCCAAATGGCTTTGGAATATATCTAGAGGAGGAGGAGGTCCATGTGAGTTGTTACTTCTATGAATTCTCCTCCATGTCTCCTGATCTTCATGCTTCTTCCTTTCCACAGAATTATAGTATCTGGAGATGTTAATCCCATGCTTATCAAAGTTGTTCCATGTGAAGAGAATGATATTACTGGATGTAGGACTCCAAACCTCATATCTTGACATATTTTGGATTTCAATCCTTCTACATTGCATTGTCTCCAGGATCTCATCCTAGATCTGATCAACCCTCCTATTCCTGAATGATGATTCTCCTTGCTTAGATGGAGGAGTGAGATCATATCCTTATCAAGCTTCTTTATAATCCTCTAGAGGGAGGTAATCATAATCTGCAGCTGGGTCTGATGCAGGGATGGTAGGCTGAGGAGAATAATTTATAGGATCCAACTCTAAGGCTTCTCTGATATTATCAGTGGTTTAGATAGCCTATTTGGCAGAGTGATGGGTTATGTTCTTCATCCCCTTTCTGATTTCTTCAAATGTATCCTTAGAGATTTCCTCTTGGGCTTCACTAATTCTTCCTTTCCGCATGTTGACTCCATCTACTATGGTGTTTTTGGTTTACAGTAGATGTCCATCTAGTAGCTCGTTATAATTAACCATCATTTCTAGGATTGTCATTTTGTTATTAGCCATTCTAGTGTTTGTTGCTAGGAATGCTTGATATAGGTTTCTACACAGTAGTATCTTGGTAATCTATGATAGCCTGAATTCCTTGATGTGCCATGTCATTCTGTCTTGTTGTAAAGTCTACAGTAGTGGCTACAATCATGAAGAACTGGAATGTCCGAGTGTTCAAATGGAGCATTTCTCTTTCCACCTCTGATAGTTTCTCATTCATCTCTTTTCTATGTCCCTATATTGTCTTTTCCATAAAGTTTCTATGCTTCTTCTTTGATTTTCCATCATTGGTTGTAGTTGGGCCAAGAGAGAACAAGGTTCTTTTGTAGGTTTGGGAGTTAGGGCTTGTGGCTCAGCTTTAGCAGCTCTCTAGAAAGTACCTGCAAGACCTTCATAATCATCATACAAACCGTTAGGGGTTGACTATTATGAGGTTCTCTTATTAGTATCTGGTTCTTCCAGTATACTCTTTCCTTTCCACAATACTATCTTAGAGCCAATTGGGATAAATTCTGTAGGTGTTTCTTCATCATGAGGGATTGTGGCTGTGAAGGCTATCACTTTGCATATTACCTTCTCCACTTCTTCTATGGTAAACTCTCTCGAAACCTCTTTAGTAGATTCAACAACTTCAGTTTGTTGGGCAGAGTCCTCAGGAGCAGGCTCCCCCTCAACTGTAGCCAGGGAAGTGATATTTGGATGGCTTTCTTGTTCCACTACTTCAATATAAAGTGTGGATGCTTCCTTAATTTCTATGATAGTGTATTGTGGAGCAAGTTCCTCGTAAACTTCTCCTTGGTTGAATTCAACAATTTCTTGGGCAGCAAGTTCTTGGTGAACTTCTCCCAGCTCAATACTTCCCTAATCATCCACACCCATGGATGCCTCCATAGGGGTTGTGCTCTAAAGATCTTCTGAAATCATGGGTACAGAGATTTCAGGGTGATTGTCCCCTTGATGCACCCCTGAACAAGATTGAGAGACGGAATAGAGCTTCTAATTGGTTGTACCTTCTTCACGGTTCTTCTCTTAGCAGCTACTTTCCCTTTGGGACTAGACTCATCTTTCTCCTTTTCTTTCTTCTTGTCTTCTCCTTGGGAGAACCTGGAGCTTGCTCCTCCCTTTTTCAGGTTTGGGAAAAGGTTTGTCCCACCTTTCTAGTGTTTTGCAATTCATTTTCTTCAGATAGTATAATGGATCTTCAGGAGCCTCATTCAGGCTATCTCCTAGGATCTTAGATAGGTACATGGATACTTTTCTCCCCATGTTGGGGGCAGCCAATCATGCTTGCAACTTTCTTAGAACTAGAAAGCTCCAGTCAGTTATCTTGGTAAGAATGACAACGCCCATTATTCTGAGCGTCTCCTTGAAAATTATCATAAGAACCAGGTTTGCATAACAGAGCTCTCCCTATGATGTCAGCTAATAGTTTTCTAGAAGGATTCATATCACTCTTCTCCAAAGATCCATATTCCTCGCTAGAGTAGTTGCACCACTTCAGGGATGTTGTATGGTCTTCTCTAGTTATTTCTTCTTTTTAAACTTCTTGAAGGTAGGTAGCTCTAAGAGATGGCTTATACTTCTTGTTGTGATTCTGAGTCGGTGATTGAGCACAAAGGTTTTGATATTTTATCCAGAACTGCTCACTTCAACATTCTGGAAAAAGCCCTCCACTACTGTTAGGACTACTCTAATTGGTTCTGATAGGATTACATCTAAGCCTGCCACGCTTAAGAGGAAGATGACATTCTGAATCTCTTCAGAACAGGTTCTAAAGCATCCCCTGACGACTTCACTATCGGTATTGATCTTATTCGACAAACTTTCTTTGGGTGCAATAGATGAAGTTAGGGTTGAAAGGAGAGGATTTTCCTTGTTGAATCTGGAGTAGGAGTGCAAAAACTTTGGTGCTGATGTTTGAGGATTTATCACTTATTTAACCTAATGTTTCTGTTATTTCTAATTTTATTAATATAAAAAGAATTTCAAACGACGCGTACCTGTTTAAGGAATTAATTATGTAGCGATAAATTATGCTGATAGGAAATTCACTAATAAAAAATGACTTTTAGACATGGATTTTTTTCCACGAGGGAAAATTGTGACTAATAATGAAGTAATAACCACGACCCATAATTCGTGGATAATAGTTAAGTATTACCCACGAAATGGCTAACTCGTGGCTAATAAGAAAGTATTAGCCACAAATGTCTAATTTGTGACAAAAAAGAAAGTATTAGCCACAATTGGCAATACGTGGCTAAAAAGTTAGTATTAGCCACTATTCCTAATTCGTGGCAAATAAATTAGCCCTATTTAAAAAAAAAAAAATTGGCAATTATTAACCGCACTTTTTAAATAGTATGGGTATTGAATATACATATATATATATATTGATGGGTTCCCCCTTTTTATTTATGGAAAGTCATGGGTGGGCCCCACCCCCATGATCTCTCATGGAGATGATGGGGGCGGAACCCCACTCCCTCCCCTCATGGGGAAACCGCTGCCATAGGAACCGCCGCCGGCAAGAGGCCGAGCCACCACCGGCGGCCCGCCCTCCCACGGACACCACGACCGTGGCCGGCCTCGGCCACGGCCTCCCCGGCCATGGCCGACCGGGGCCATGGCCTCCCCGGCCATGGCCGCCCCGGCCATGGCCGCCCCGGCCATGGCCGCCCCGGCCATGGCCGCCCCGGCCATGGCCGCCCCGGCCATGGCCGCCCCGGCCATGGCCGGCCGTGGCCATGGCCGCCCCGGCCATGGCCGGCCGGGGCCATGGCCGCCCCGGCCATGGCCGCCCGGGGCCATGGCCGCCCCGGCCATGGCCGGCCGTGGCCATGGCCGCCCCGGCCATGGCCGCCCCGGCCATGGCCGCCCCGTCCATGGCCGGCCGTGGCCATGGCCGGCCGTGGCTATGGCCGCCCCGGCCATGGCCGCACCGAGCCATGGCCGGCCGTGACCTTGGCCGCTTCGGCCGCCGCCGGCCTCCCTCACTGGCCGCCCGGCCGCCGCCACCGTCATGACGGCCCGCCATCATGGAAAGCCCCCCTCGGCCGTCTGATCAAGAGGAAGGCCCTCCCTGCCGTCCGATCAAGGGGATAACCACCCATTTCCCCACCACTTTAGTGGTGGGGCCCACCATAACCAACCCCTGGAGGCTATAAAAGGACCCCCAGGGGTCTTCTATTTGGTATCTAATTCTCTCCTCCTATTCTTCTCCTTCTTCTTCCTCAGGTGAGAGAACTCTCGCATCCTCCACCGAGTCGGCCGCCGCTCGCCACCAACCACCAGCGGCCATAAACTGCCACCGGCGGCCGCCAACAACCTCCAGCGGCCACCATCGGCCATCAACACCGGCCATCGGTTATTGGCACTCCACCAATGCACAGTTAGGAAGGAGGCGCCCAAAGTGAGAGGAAGCCGAGCGAAGGAGACAGTCGAAGCCCGCAAGCGCACTGCCCCCAGGCGCACGCGTCAGAAGCATCCCGCGCATTCCACTGTCCAAGTCCCGTCGGCAGGGCAGTCTGTTGCCCACCAACGGTTGTGTACACTCTCTCTCTCTCTCTCTCTTCAAGATTGTAACGGGAGCGGCCTGTCACCCCGATTCCCCCATCAAAGTGTAACCTCCAGCAATCTAGTGGATTTTGACCGGCACCGACCCGGTCACGTGGTTTTTCACCCGGTTGAAAGGTTTTCCACGCTAAAACTCCTTGTGTTCATTTATCTTCTTCAACTGACTGTGTGCGCGCTCGACCGCTCCGCGAGCTAAGGCGGTCCAAGATTATCCGGTCCGACCGGGGCCTCGAGTTAGTCCGCAACAGTTTGGCGCCGTCTGTGGGAAACATTCCCAGTATCCTTTGCAAAGCAAGTCCATCGTCCCTACTACTACAATGGCAAAGAGGAGTGCTCGCACTGCCGAAGGATCCGCACTTGGCGGACACACTGAGCCTGCACGGTCTCACTCTTCGGTGGACGTACCACTGACCGCTGAGGCCGCATTTGCCCCTGTCGCCGCCATGGAGGAACGCGTTCGCCAAATGGAAGAACAACAAACTGAAATGCTTACCCTGCTGCGGAACCTTGGAGCACCTCCAGCTCCCCCACTGCAACCAGCTCGTGTGGATCCATTACCACAACCAAATCAGGGCGGAGCCCAAGAGGTTCCTCCAAGACATGAAATGTCCGAGGAATATTCTGAGGCTGCAAGTTCTGCTCATCCCATCCCAAGGAGGGCAAGGGCGGATCATCAGCATGAGCCCGCAAATGATATACGCCTACCCCCGCCAGAAAGGTTTACTCGAGAAGAAATTCGAGAAGTTATTGCCGAAGAATACCGCCAGGCTGGAGCAAGAGATGTTCGTGCCCTCCGACCGTTATGCCAAGGTTCCCCTCTGATACCGCAGATTCTGGAACATCCGATTCCAAACGGATTTAAACTCTCAAGCATCGAAACATTTGATGGAACCGATGATCTGCTGGAGCATGTCAACCATTTCACTACCATCATAAGAATTTACAATGCTCCAGACCAACTCCTCTGTCAGGTGTTCCCAGCTACTCTTAAAGGACAAGCTCGAACATGGTTCCATTCGCTAAGAGCTAGTACCATCGCTAGCTTTGCAGAGCTAACAAGGCAGTTTGTCGATCAGTTCATAGCAAATCGGAGGATCGTCCGCGACCCTTCCCACTTATCAGGAATCCGCCAGAATGAAGGGGAGCTTTGAAGGACTTCTTCCGCAGGTTCTCCGCAGAAGCCCGCCAAATCCCAGGGGTCGACCAAGAACTGTTAAGAGGAGTGTTCCTTGGGGGTCTCCGTCCTGGTGGTTTCTATTCAGCATTAATGAGGGAAACCGTCGCTAGCTACCCCGACCTCGTGTACCGCGTAGAGGCGCAGATCACAGCCGACGAGGCTATTGAAGCTCATCGTCAACAGTTTGGCGACAACCAGAAGCAAAAAAGGGAAAAAGAACCGTCCCCTCAACACCAAGAAGGAAGATCCCGACAAGAACATCAGAACGAAAAACACCGACGTGACCATCAGAGAAATCAGCCGCCCCGGGATTACACACCCCTAAACACCTCCATGACAAATGTGTTTCATGCGATCCAAGGCAACGAGGCGCTCCGCAGGCCCAGACCTCTCGCTAAAAATACCGGGGACCAGACAAAGTACTGCGAGTTTCACTATGGACAAGGACACGACACAGAAGATTGCTCAAAGCTCAAGGAGGAGATCGAGTATCTCGTCAAACAAGGCCTCCTGGGGAGATTCTTACGGGGATAAACACCAAGTCCGCTGAAAGGAAATCGGCCCACCATTTGTTAGACTAGACTGGGGGGCAACCCCTTAAACGACAAACCCAAGAGAGGGCTTCGCACATCAGAAGGGTTCTATCTATTATAGTGTTTATTAATTTTACTTTCCTACGAATTATGTATTCCCGCAAGAACAGTTTCACGACTGAAACTCTAGAAGAGTTAACATTTTCTCATTTTAGGCATGTTGATGGCGAGCGTCATCTGTGCAGTTTGAAATGCGTACTCACCTCGCCCAAGTGGAAGACGTCCATTTACCCTCACAGCAACTGCCTCCGTGCAGCGCGCTCCTCACAGCAACTGCCTCTGTGCAGTGCGCTCCTCACAGCAACTGCCTCCGTGCAGCGCGCTCCTCACAGCAACTGCCCCCGTGCAGCGCGCTCCTCACAGCAACTGCCTCCGTGCAGCGCGCTCCTCACAGCAACTGCCTCCGTGCAGCGCGCTCCTCACAACAACTGCCTCCGTGCAGTGCGCTCCTCACAGCAACTGCCTCCGTGCAGCGCGCTCCTCACAGCAACTGCCTCCGTGCAGCGCGCTCCTCACAACAACTGCCTCCATGCAGCGCGCTCCTCACAGCAACTGCCTCCGTGTAGCGTGCTCCTCACAGCAACTGCCTCCGTGCAGCGCGCTCCTCACAGCAACTGCCTCCGTGCAGCGCGCTCCTCACAGCAACTGCCTCCGGGCAGCGCGCTCCTCACAGCAACTGCCTCCAGGCAGCGCGCTCCTCACAGCAACTGCCTCCGGGCAGCGCGCTCCTCACAACAACTGCCTCCGTGCAGCGCGCTCCTCACAACAACTGCCTCCGTGCAGCGCGCTCCTCACTTCAACTGCCTCCGTGCAGCGCGCTCCTCACAGCAACTGCCTCCGTGCAGCGCGCTCCTCACAGCAACTGCCCCCGTGCAGCGCGCTCCTCACAGCAACTGCCTCCGCGTAGCGCGCTCCTCACAGCAACTGCCTCCGCGCAGCGCGCTCCTCACAGCAACTGCCTCCGAGCAGCGCGCTCCTCACAGCAACTGCCTCCGGGCAGCGCGCTCCTCACAGCAACTGCCTCCGGGCAGCGCGCTCCTCACAGCAACTGCCTCCGCGCAGCGCGCTCCTCACAGCAACTGCCTCCGCGCAGCGCGCTCCTCACATCATCTGCCTCCGCGCAGCGCGCTCCTCACAACAACGGCCTCCGGGCAGCGCGCTCCTCACAGCAACCGCCTCCGGGCAGCGCGCTCCTCACAGCAACTGCCTCCGGGCAGCGCGCTCCTCACAGCAACTGCCTCCATCCAACGCGCAACTCAAACCGCGAGCATCCCTCACACAATCTAAGTCACGTGCAATTTTCACGCAAACTAAGCCGCGGTCGCAAACCGCGTAAATAAAGTCGGAAGCCAGCCTCGTGCAAGCAACGCCGCGAGCCAGCCTCGTGCAAACTAAGACGCGGTCCCAAACCGCGCAAGGCAAATTCACAAGCAAGTCTTGTGTAAGCAAAAGTCACAAGTCAAGCACGTGCAAACAATAGTCGCGAATCAGTCTCGCGCAAAACAACGTTACACGTCAAACTTACAGCAACTGCATGAACTTTGCCAACTGAAGCACCATTCTGAAAGCACCGTCTTCACATCCGGGAACCTCGCTGGAGCAAGTTTCCCCGTCCGACCTTGTATAATAAGTACTCGATGATATACTCGGGGGCAAATGAAACCCCACCTCATTAATCTCATCCCTTGGGTGCTTAGTTCGCCATGCATGTTACACCTTGCGCGCATCGCGTATGCAGCATGCATCACGCACGCGTCACTCACTATCCATCGTGCACGTTACATACAGTGTGCATCGTACCTCGTGAACACGCCACACACCTTGCGCATATCGCGCACAAGCTACATGCAAATCTCGCACATGCGGCCAGCACGGACGCGCGCGGGCTGCCCGCTCGCGCGGCCTGCTCGCTCGCGCGGCCTGCCCGCGCGGCCAGCGCAAGCAACCGGCCTGCGCGCGCGGCCTACCTGCGCGCGCGGCCTGCGCGCACGGCCTGCGCGCGCGCGGCCTGCGCGCACGGCCTGCGCGCGCGCGGCCTGCGCGCACGGCCTGCGCGCGTGCGGCCGACACGCAAGTGGCCTGCGCGCAAGCGGTCTGCGCGCGCGCAAAGCCTACGCGCGCGACCAGCCCGCGCGCCGCCTGCGCGCGCGACCAGCACTCGCCCCTTCCTCGCGCGCGCCATTTTGACACTCGTATACCGCACCGGCCCCCGTCCGCAGGCATCCAGGCGCCCGTTCGACAAGCCTCTACGCGACATAATACCTTAGAACCACGATCCATCGCCGCCGCCTCGGATCTCTCGCTGGCACCCACCATGACAACAAAGAATTCCAGAAATCTCTCCTCATGCTCGCTTCGTTCCCGGCCAAGTAGAGATTTGGGGGGCATTTGATGGGTTCCCCCTTTTTATTTATGGAAAGTCATGGGTGGGCCCCACCCCCCATGATCTCTCATGGAGATGATGGGGGCGGACCCCCACTCCCTCCCCTCATGGGGAAACCGCCGCCGGCAAGAGGCCGAGCCACCACCGGCGGCCGGCCCTCCAACGGCCACCACGACCGTGGCCGGCCTCGGCCATGGCCGCCCCGGCCCTGGCCGACCGGGGCCGGCCTCGGCCATGGCCGCCCCGGCCATGACCGACCGGGGCCATGGCCGCCCCGGCCATGACCGACCGGGGCCATGGCCGCCCCGGCCATGGCCGCCCCGGCCATGGCCGACCGGGGCCATGGCCGCCCCGGCCATGGCCGACCGGGGCCATGGCCGCCCGGCCATGGCCGGCCGTGGCCATGGCCGCCCCAGCCATGGCCGGCCGGGGCCATGGCCGCACCGGCCATGGCCTCCCGGCCATGGCCGGCCCGGCCATGGCCGGTCGTGGCCATGGCCGCCCCGTCCATGGCCGGTCGTGGCTATGGCCGCCCCGGCCATGGCCGCACCGGCCATGGCCGCCCCGGCCATGGCCGCACCGGCCATGGCCGCCCCGGCCATGGCCGCCCTGGCCATGGCCGCACCGGCCATGGCCGCCCCGTCCATGGCCGGTCGTGGCCATGGCCGGCCGTGGCTATGGCCGCCCCGGCCATGGCCGCACCGAGCCATGGTCGGCCGTGACCTTGGCAGCTTCGGCCGCCGCCGGCCTCCCTCACCGGCCGCCCGGCCGCCGCCGCCGTCATGACGGCCCGCCATCATGGGAAGCCCCCCCGGCCATCCGATCAAGAGGAAGGCCCTCCCTGCCGTCCGATCAAGGGGATAACCACCCATTTCCCCACCACTTTAGTGGTGGGGCCCACCATAACCAACCCCTGGAGGCTATAAAAGGACCCCCAGGGGTCTCCTATTTGGTATCTAATTCTCTCCTCCTATTCTTCTACTTCTTCTTCCTCAGGTGAGAGAACTCCCGCATCCTCCACCGAGTCGGCCGCCGCTCGCCGCCAACCACCAGCGGCCATAAACTGCCACCGGCGGCCGCCAACAACCTCCAGCGGCCACCATCGGCCATCAACACCGGCCATCGGTTATTGGCACTCCACCAATGCGCAGTTAGGAAGGAGGCGCCCAAAGTGAGAGGAAGCCGAGCGAAGGAGACAGTCGAAGCCCGCAAGCGCGCCGCCCCCAGGCGCACGCGTCAGAAGCATCCCGCGCATTCCACTGTCCAAGTCCCGTCGGCAGGGCAGTCTGTTGCCCACCAACGGTTGTGTACACACACTCTATCTCTCTCTTCAAGATTGTAACGGGAGCGGCCTGTCGCCCCGATTCCCCCATCAAAGTGTAACCTACAGCAATCTAGTGGATTTTGACCGGCACCGACCCGGTCACGTGGTTTTTCACCCGGTTGAAGGGTTTTCCACGCTAAAACTCCTTGTGTTCATTTCTCTTCTTCAACTGACTGTGTGCGCGCTCGACCGCTCCGCGAGCTAAGGCGGTCCAAGATTATCCGGTCCGATCGGGACCTCGAGTTAGTCCGCAACATATATATATATATATATATATATATATATATATATATATATATATATATATATATAAAATGTGTTCATTGTGGATATGATGTCTATACAAATGTACATAATTGTTAGTGTCGATGTCATGATCAATGCACGTATTATGCATACATCAAGTAGCCAGCTAGCCATGCAGTCTTCAACTTGTAGCTCAATGATATTATCAAATTGTTACTAGCTAGCTATGAAATACTCTGAGTTCATACCAAGATATTTTTTTCTGTATGGAGAATAAGTTTACAACGATCGATGATCAAACACTACAGGTGATCAATCTTTCAAGGTAGGAGTACTTGAGTCACGATGGCAATGAAGATGACTAGATCAATGATGTCTCGATTAGACAAATAGTCTAAGATGAGAGATCTCAACCACATATCAAATGCCACTACGTACGAAGAGTTTTAGGGGTTCCGAGATCCCAAAATCTCGTATTAAATGCCCAAAAGGAGAGTTTTTAGGGGTATAATTCTGATCTGCCGTATATGCCCAATCTCATATCAAATGCCCTACGTTGAGTCTTCGAGGGTTCTGCTGCCCGATCAGCTGATTGTAGGCTTGTGCAAAAGTAACTGAATGACCGAGAATCAGATCAAAAATTGCACGAACCGGACGATTCGGGTCGGTACCCACGTTGGTCGGCTCGATTACAATTCTTGGAAAAAAGAAACGATGGTTCGGTTGAGTTCTTGGATCCCGTAGTCGGGTACCCGAGAAACAACACAAACGGTATATTTTAATAAACATTTTTTTTATTTGGCATCACCGCATCAGGCTTCACGGAATCACGGCTGGCAGCTGTAATAAATTAATTATTTTAGATTAAAGGCTATTAAGCGGCTATCAAACTTATCATTAATTAATGCAGATATTGCCATATATTAATATACGTTCATTTTTTATACGGATACGCACCTAATTTTGGAGGTGCGTAAGTAGATCCGGTCGTAAGGTCACAAAGATCAACTACGCAGATCATTTCCCGCAATACTCCACAAAAAATGTTTTATCATGAATTGATAGTAGTACGGTTGCAATAAAATCTATGCCGTTAATCTTCGTGATCCTATGACCGGATCTACTCGCGCATCTCCCTAAGATACATTTCCGCACCAAAGTTTTTTTTGACATTATGACTGATTTTTAACTTTTTATTCTCTCAAATCTAAATCTCTCCTGTATGTGAAGTTCCAACCCTAGTGCCACTTGAGTACCCGTCCCGTCTCCCAATCTAACATTAAGGCAGAAGGTGATATGCTCCTACCGCTGATGCAAGCCCAAGCCAGGAAGGAAACAAATAATCGATTGCAAAGAATGATGGATAAAAACTTACTTCGATTCAAGGCACATCACCAACACATTCCGAGTAAAACACAAGCACATCCTGAACACTTAGCACACATGAATACTTCCCTTCCGAAGGTCACTGCACCTCCCAGGAGAAACCCTAAGCAGGAAAGGCGGAAGTATTTTCTCCTCAGCCGCCCACACACAAAATTCCAAAAAGATGATTTATTAGGTTGCAACATACATATTTATATTAATAAGATAAGAAGACTGAACATCTGTCCTTCAACCGCACTTCGGCTTTATTCGGGACAACTTATGATGATGAATAAGATGCTAATTGAAAATTAGTGTTTGGATAAAGATTTTATAAAAACTGTTGCGGACTAACCCGACGCCCCGGTCGGACCGGATAATCTTGGACCGCCTTAGCTCGCGGAGCGGTCGAGCGCGCACACAGTCAGTTGGAAAAAGAGGAATGAACACATGGAGTTTTAACGTGGAAAACCCTTCAACCGGGTGAAAAACCACGTGACCGGGTCTCTGCCGGGCAAAATCCACTAGATTGCTGGAGGTTACAATTTGATGGGGGAATCGGGGCGACAGGCCGCTCCCGTTACAATCTTGAAGAGGGAGAGAGTGTATGCAGCCGTTGGTGGGCAACAGACTGCCTCACCAACGGGACTTGGACGGTGGAATGCGCGGGATGCTTTAGGCGCGTGCGCTCAGAGGCAGTGTGTATTCCAGGGTTGTTGCTGCTTCCCTTGCTCGTCTTTCTCTGTTCCTGGAGTGCTTCCTTTGCGATTGAGCGCTGGTGGGGTGCCAACAGCCGATGACGGGGCCGACGGCCTATGGCGAGTGCTGATATCCGCTGGCGGGTGCTGATAGCCACTGGGGGCCGCTGGAGGTCCCGGGCGGCGACCGGTGGTTGGCGGCGAGAGGCGGTCGCTGGTTGTGGCGACGAGGGGTGGCCGCCGGCGGAGAAGAACGGGAGAGCTCCCACCTGAGGAAGAAGAAGGGGGGAAGCGTAGGAGAAGAAGATGATCAAATGAGGAGCCCCTGGGGTCCTTTTATAGGCTTCAGGGGGAAGTTATGGCGGGCCCCACCACTAACATAGTGGGTTGGTGGGTGGTTTTGCCCCGATCGGACGGCGGCGGGGCCTCCCCCTCGATCGGACGGTGGGGAGGTCTCCCCGAGGTGGGGCCGCCCGGACGACGCCGACGGCGAGGAGGCGGCCGGACGCGGCGGCGGCCGACCATGGCCGAGGCCGGCCATGGCCGGGGCCATGGCCGAGGCCGGCCATGGCCGCCGCCGGCCATGGCCGCCGCCGGCCATGGCCGCCGCCGGCCATGGCCGAGGCCGGTCATGGCCGCGGCCGGTCATGGCCGGGGCCATGGCCGCGGCCGGCCATGGCCGGGGCCATGGCCGCGGCCGGGGCCATGGCCGGGGGCCGGCCATGGCCGGGGCCATGGCCGGGGCCATGGCCGGGGCCGGGGCCATGGCCGCGGCCGGCCATGGCCGGGGCCATGGGGCCGGGGCCGGGGCCTCCGCCGGCCAGGGCCGCGGCCGGCCATGGCCATGGCCGCGGCCGGCCATAGGCGGCGGCCGGCCATGGCCGCGGCCGGGGCCGCGGCCGGCCATGGTCCGGGGCCGCGGCCGGCCATGGTCGCCGTCCGCGGCCTGCCATGGCCTAGGGGCCGGCCAGGGCCGGCCATGGTCATGGTCGGTCATGGTCGTGGCCTGCCATGGCCGGGGCCGGCCATGGCCGCGGCCGGCCATGGCCGCGGCCGGCCATGGCCGCGGCCGGCCATGGCCGCGGCCGGCCATGGCCGCGGCCGGCCATGGCCGCGGCCGGCCATGGCCGGAGGGGAACCGCCGGCGGTGGTTCCCTCCCCGAAAGGTGGGGAGAAAGGGGGCCCACCCCCATGATCTCCATGAGAGATTATGGGGGTTAGGGGGGCCCACCCATGATCTCCATTGGTGGGGATCATGGGGGTCTCCTTTTTTCATATAAATTAAGGTGGAGCCCATCAATTGCCCCCCAAATTTCTTTCAGTTGGGAGGGAAGCGAGCACGGGGAGAGATTTCTAACTCTGGTCGCGGTGGTGATTGCCAGCGTGGAATCCGGAATGGCGGCGATGGCGAGCGGTTCTAAGGTACGATGGTGCACGCCAGTTTGGAGAGCAGACGTCAGGCGAGCATGCGTGGAGGCCGGCAAGGTGCAGGAGTCGGCCGTGCGTGCGCGGAGGCGGTCCGTGCGCGGACATGCTGCGCGCGCGGGCCGCGCGTGCTGGTGGCGCGCGCGCCGGCTGCCCGCGCGCCGACCGCGCGCGCGCCGGCCGCGCGCGCGCCGGCCGCGCGCGTTGGCCGCGGGCGCAGGTCGCGCGCGCTGGCGCACGTGTGCCGGGCGCGCGCGCGCTGGTCGCACGGGCTCAGGGTGCGCGCGCGCTGGCTGTGTTCGCGTAGGCGGCACGCGCGCAGGCCGCGCGCGCGCTGGCCGCGCGCGCCTGGCTGGCCGCGCGCGCGCAAGCCGCGCCCGCTGGCCGCGCGCGCGCTGGCTGCGCGCGCCCTGGCCGTGCGCGCGCCCTGGCCGTGCGCGCGCCCTGGCCGTGCGCGAACCCTGGCCGTGCGCGCACCCTGGCCGTGCGCGCGCTGGCCGCGCGTACTGGCCGCGCGTGCCTCGCGCGCGCAGGCTGCTCGTATGCGCGCACGCAGGCCGTGCGCGCTGGCCGCGTGCGCCGGCCGGTCCTGGCGAGGCTATGCGTGCGCGCAGGTTGTGCGCGCCCGCAGGCGGTGCTTGTGAGCAGGTCGTGCGTACGTATAGGCCGTGCGCATGTGCATGTCGTGCGTGCCTGCAAACCGTGCGCGGTCATGGAGGAGGTTGTGCGTGTGAATAGTTATGTAATTTTACCACTTTGAACTGACTAATTTTTTGTGGTGTGCAGGTACCGAAGCGTTCTGCTGGACCAATGCGTCTACGCTCCTCTTTGACTGAAGATGGCGTGACTATTTGGAGAATGAAGTTCGGACTTCCTCCTGACTTGGAGGTGAGGATCCCGCGTCCCGTGGAGCAGGTTCAAAATCCTCCCCGTGGTTGGCTGACTGTCTGCGAAGTGTCGCTCAGATCTGGTTTCCATCTTCCTCCCTGCGACGAGGTGGTGGAGATTCTGAAGTTTTGCGGAGTCCCTGTTTCCCAGTTTGCTCCAACCGGGGTTACTCGTATCATGGGCTTGATTGATTTTTTTCGTGAGCACGAGGGCTCTTTTTCTCTAGACCAGTTTCGGGATTGGTGCGACGTGCACTTTGATGGTGGTGAGCGGATCGAGGTGCGCATCAACAAGGTTTGGCTGGAGTTTGAGTCCCGCAAAGATCGTCGTCATGGTAACACTTTGTTTGGATATGTGAAGAATTCCTGGGGTCTTCCTGAGGTGTGGAATGCGTTTCCCGATCGTTGTCGCCGTGTGAAAGGGAGGGAGCGATACTTTTCCTCTGTGCTGGGATTTTCCGAGTCTCGTGAGTTGACTAATCGTCTCTTTAATATATATGCATTTGTCGAGGAGAAGCGATTGTTGGGATGTGGCATTTCTGTTGGTACGTGCCGGGTGGTGTCGTCTTCTCTAGGAGGGGGCCGCAAGAGAAAAGCGGTTATGGCCCCCGTTAGTGATGTTGACGTTATGTTGGTAGCTTCTGATGATTCAGTCTTAGAGACGCAATTACCTGTTTCCCCTGCTCCACGGGCGCTTGCTGGCGCAGCGGTTCCCCGGATGTCTTCCTCTTTGAAGGCGATGAGTGACGCGGTAAGTTGGTGCCTTACTGTTTCTTCCTTCTTCTTTTATTTTTTGTTTGAAGGCGGCTAATTGCGTGTTTTCCTTTTGCAGATCGAGACTCAGGCACAGATAGCGGTCACCTGGAACGATCATTACGTGAGCCTGAAGGATGGATATCTCGCTTTGCAGGAGAAGCTTCGACTATCGATGGGCTCACTCTCTTTTCTCAAGGAAGAACATGACCGGGACATCGCGCAGTATCATCGAGTTGGGTCAGAGCTGAAGTCCGAGCTAGAAGATGTGCGTGCTTCCTTGGACGTGGAGAAAGCCGTGGTGGAGAGGACTGCCCAGATGTTGAAGTATGCGAGGGAGGAGACATCTGGCTTGGAGACTCAGTTGCGTGCGGCGCGAGATGAGGTTTCAGGCCTTGAGACCCAGCTTTGTGTGGCGAGGGCGCAGGTAGAGGTGTTATCTTCGGATGACCATACATCTGAACTGAAGGCCGCAGGTCTTGCGGAGTACCTGGAGTCCTTGGACTATATGCGGGATCGTAGCCTGATTGCGGAGGAGGTTCGTGATGACATTTGGTCCAAGGAAGTAGAGCCTCAGATGGATGACACACGCCAGTTAGCGCTTCGTCGTGGTGTTTCGAAGGCCTTTCGCTTCATAGGGAAGCGTCTTGGGTGTGATACTTCCAGTTTCAGCTTTGCGGATGTTTCAGATGATGAGCGTTCTAGCTCGGATGCTGATGATGAGTAGCTGTAGTGTTTATCTGCTGTTGTATGTCTCGTCATTTATTTGTAGTTATTTGCTTTTGTTATAGCTTTTGAGATTGTCGCCGTTAGGGCTCCATTTCATCGTTTTCTCTGATAGCCTTACTTGTATGTCGTTGTTTATGTGTTTTGCACAGATGCATTTTGTCACGAGATGGTTGTTGGTGGGAGTTGATCTTTGTCATGGTGTATTAGTATGGGAGTGACCCATGGCTTAGTGCGTGGGCCTGGCTCGCGGCCTAGTTTGTATGAGGGCTTCTTCGTGAGGGAGGCAAGTCCTCACGGTGTTGCGTGGAACTGGTCCACGGCTTTTCGCGCGAGACGAGCTCGCGGCTTCTTCGTGAGGGGGCAGGCCCCCACGGTGGTGCGTGGAACAGGTCCACGGCTTTTCGCGCGAGACAGGCTCGCGGCTTCTTCGTGAGGGGGGCAGGCCCCCACGGTGTTGCGTGGAACAGGTCCACGGCTTTTCGCGCGAGACGGGCTCGCGGCTTCTTCGTAAGGGGGGCAGGCCCCACGGTGTTGCGTGGAACAGGTCCACGGATTTTCGTGCGAGACGGGCTCGCGGCTTCTTCGTGAGGGGGGCAGGCCCCCACGGTGTTGCGTGGAACAGGTCCACGGCTTTTCGCGCGAGACCGGCTCGCGACTTCTTCGTGAGGGGGGCAGGCTCCCACGGTGTTGCGTGGAACAGGTCCACGGCTTTTCGCGTGAGACGGGCTCGCGGCTTCTTCGTGAGGGGGGCAGACCCCCACGGTGTTGCGTGGAACAGGTCCACGGCTTTTCGCGCGAGACGGGCTCGCGGCTTCTTCGTGAGGGGGGCAGGCCCCCACGGTGTTGCGTGGAACAGGTCCACGGCTTTTCGCGCGAGACCGGCTCGCGGCTTCTTCGTGAGGGTGGCAGGCCCCCACGGTGTTGCGTGGAACAGGTCCACGACTTTTCACGCGAGATGGGCTCGCGGCTTCTTCGTGAGGGGGGCAGGCCCCCACGGTGTTGCGTGGAACAGGTCCACGGCTTTTCGTGCGAGACGGGCTCGCGACTTCTTCGTGAGGGGGGCAGGCCCCCACGGTGTTGCGTGGAACAGGTCCACAACTTTTCGCACGAGACGGGCTCACGTCTTCTTCGTGAGGGGGGCAGGTCCCCACGGTGTTGCGTGGAACAGGTCCACGGCTTTTCGCGCGAGACGGGCTCGCGGCTTCTTCGTGAGGGGGGAAGGCCCCCACGGTGTTGCGTGGAACAGGTCCACGGCTTTTCGCGCGAGACGGGCTCGCGGCTTCTTCGTGAGGGGGGCAGGCCCCCACGGTGTTGCGTGGAACAGGTCCACGGCTTTTCGCGCGAGACGGGCTTGCGACTTCTTCGTGAGGGGGGGGGGGCAGGCCCCCACGGTGTTGCGTGGAACAGGTCCACGGCTTTTCGCGCGAGACGGGCTCGCGGCTTCTTCGTGAGGGGGGCAGGCCCCCACGGTGTTGCTCTGATTAGCGCCATATGTTTCATATGATTGTATGATCTCCATGCGGGCGAGTCATTTTCTCGATTCTTGTACTGTTAAGATAAGTAGAGAGAAGAATAATATAAAATGAATGAAGTAATTTAAGAATGGTGGTAACATGTCCGGGGTTGGTCCCATGGTTTAAATAGTTTAAAGCGAGATATAGGCCATTTGGATAGTTCTTACTAGCTCAGACGGACGGATTTCTATAATTTTTAATAAACACAATAAACAAATGAAGGAAACGACTCAAGGACGGAGGTGGCTTGAGCAGGATTGGAAGACATCCCAGAGTGACTGCTGGAGTATTGCTGTGTAGTCGGAATCAGCTTGGACGACGACGAACTGTACGTCGTAGGATGTCTGTCGGTGTGCATCTTTGAGAGTGACTGGGAGAGTGATGGTGTCGATGATTGGTACCGGGTGATCCCCGAGAACACGAGCGCTTGCAGATGTTAGTTTGAGATATCCGGCGGTGAGCTTGAGCTGAAGCAGAGTTGATAAAAATAGTATATTGGTGGTGACTTCCTTGTCTACTAGAACCTGATCCAGTTTGGTGGGTGGTTCGCCAATCTTGACCGTCGTGCATCTTATGTTCTGGTTGTTAGGTGGTCTTCTTCTTGATATGAATTGATCAACTGCTCCTAAGTTGGCCAGTCGTTGGACTTCTTCTTTTAGTCCATTGCATTCGTTCGTGTTGTGGCCGTGACTTCGGTGATATTCGTAGTATCTTGCCTGGTCTGCCTTGGGGTTCGGCCGTGGCGCTCTTGGTCGTTGAAATGATGGATTATTCTGGATTGCATACATCACATTAGTGCAGGTAGTATTCAGAGGGATGTATTCCTGGAGTGAATGTTGCCCCCCATTCCTCGGAGGGCTGTGCTGACTACCATCGAGGCGACTCCGATTCTGGCGTCGTTCTTTTCGCATTGTATGGGTTGGTTCACCTTCTTTCTTCCTCTTCTGTCTTCTGCTTGGTCTCAGATTTTCCGGTGAGGGCTTTTCGATCATCATGAACCTTTTGATGAAGAGGGCGGCAAGTTCGATGTAGCTGTCAGTATCTTCTCTTTGTAGGGATTGAAGCCAAGTCCGAGCTTCTCCTATTAGTGTTGTTGAAAATACTCGGATCATGAGTTGATCTGAGGCATTGCGAGCGTGCATGATGGCTTCAAAATGCTCCAGGTGTGCGAGTGGGTTGCCTGTCCCACTGAAACTACGGATTTCTGCGCCCGTGGCTGTGCAGGAGCTAGGTGAGTTATCGTTAAGTAGGTATTCATCTGGTTCCTGCTTTGTGGCAGAAGTGCCAAGGGCCATTGTGTTTCCAGCACTTTCTTTATGATGAGGACGTGTGAGGTAGTGGCCATACATCTCCTGGAGTGACGTTGCAGGCGCGGGGGAGCTATTTGTGCTTGAGAATTCCTTTTCTATGTCGTATTCTCTGTGTAGGCCAGGCCTGGTGGGGGCAGGGAGTTCTTCTGACGGCAGTAAGACAACTTGTTCAAATGGCTGAGGCGTCTTTAGGTGGTGGAATGTCGGCTTATTATGTGTCGCATGGGTTGCATCAATGTGGATGGTGCTGGGAGGGGAGTATCCTTGAGGTAGATGCTGCCCCCCAGTTCCTGAGGGGTCTTGCCTTTGAGGGGCAGGCTGACGCCACTTTTCTTGTCCTGTATTAGTTTGCTCTTTTCTTTGCTGGGATTCTGGCGTCGGGTTCAGCAGTGAGAGAATGACTGGTGCCCCCAAATTTCGGAGTAAGGTGAGCATTTCGGTTTGTAGTTCTTCCATCTGGCGGATACGTCCTTCCAAGGCGGGCGCGGGAGCTAGGGCTGCTCCCGTAGTTAGTGGTACGTCAATCGGGGAGTGAGATCGTGCAGGCTCAGTGTGTCCGCCAAGTGCGGGTCCTTCGGCTATGCGAGCACTCCTCTTTGCCATTGCAGTAGTAAGGACGATGAACTTTGATGAGTTGTAATTATACCTATATTTTCGTATTTTATTTAAGTCCGTTTCGTTTATTTTTTGTCTTTTTTATTAGTTTAAATTCAATAAATTGCTTGTTTTTGTAAATATTATTTCTAACTTAGCTTAATTTTTATTCCAGAAAAATTCCAGAACAAAAGTCCAAAAAGTCAGAAAAATCGGCCGACACGCCCGTGTCAATCGGCCGACACGCCCGTGTCAATCGGCCGACACGCCCGTGTCACGCCAGCCCGACGATCGCCGACCACAGATGCCAGCTCGACGATCGGCCATCATCAAACCCAGCCCGACACGCCCGGCGTCACGCCCGTGTCAAATGCTCGACACGCCCGTGTCGAGGCCGACCCGCAAGCTTGGTCAACATGTCAACTCTGCCGACATCGAACTGCCAGCTCTCCTGGTCACGCCCCCCTGTCACGCCCGTGACCTGGGGCGTGACCGCCACGTTTCACCCCGAAGTCAAAGCTCCAGTCAAGTCAACCGGTCAGCTCGTGAATAGTGTCGACACGCCCCCCTGTCACGCCCTAGTCACGGGCGTGACAAACCCGAAAAAATGTCTATAAATAACAGCTTCCAGGAAGCTTATTTGGTCCACTTTTTTTGACCACTTTGCTTAGGGGAGGTGCTGCCCAATTGGATTTCAAACCTATGTAAGGAGATTTTCTCCCCCCTCTCTCTCTCTTAGTTTGTATTAGGGTTTTTAATTTAATAAAATATGAATCTTTTTCTCTTCATTTGTTTGATTAATCCATTTGAATGCGCCTACTTAAGTAATTTTTCGTTCCTCTTTTTGTATTTCTTTTATGTTTTCATTTTTCTTGCTTTCATAACTTAGTTAGATTTAGGGTTTATCGGCTTTTCTAGCCGTTGTGCCGTCCGTCTAGTTTTCATTTCCCGCCCTTTTTAATTTAGCTTTTCCTCTTTTTCCTATTTTTTCATTCATAAAGCTTTATAAAAACTCTCCTAAAAGTGTTATTTTCATTTTTCTTTAACCTAGGCTCTTTAGGATTGTAAAACTTTTTGTCCCCTTTTTGTTTTATTTTCACTTTTTAGGAGTTTTTATAAAAACATAGGAATGAAAATATAGTCGTTATAATTTTTCGCTCACTTTGTTTTATCTTTTTAATTTCAAAACTTTTAGTCCGGTTAATTTTTATTTCATCTTTTTATGCATTTCTACCGCATTCTAGCGGTAGAAATGCAGTTGTTTTAATTTTTCGTCAACTTTCATTTTGCGTTTATTTGCAAAACCTTTTAGCTCGGTTAATTTTTATTTTCACTTTTTATGCATTTCTACCGCATTCTAGCGGTAGAAATGCAGTTGTATTAATTTTTCAGCAACTTGGTTTTTTCTAATTTTTGCAAGTGTGCGTGTGTGTATGAGTTAGGTTTTACTGCTTTATTTCATTTCTGTAGAGTGCGTGTGTGCGTATGCATTTATTTCCGCCTACTCGTTAAGAGTTAAATGGCGCCCTGCTTTCATCTTCTTCCTACTCACTTGAGTAGGAAAACTTAGTGTGTGTGCGTGTGTTCACTTTTCTGTAGAGTGCGTGTGTGTGTTTTACCTTCAAGTAGAGTGTGTGTGTGTATGAGATAAATTTACTCCCGCCCACTCAATTGAGCCGGGACTTGCAATTTTATCGCTTTCTCAATTATGTAGAGTGCGTGCGTGTAGGAGATAATTTTACCGCTTTATTTATCGCTTTCTTCAATTAAGAAGAGTGTGTGTGTGTGTGCATTTATTTCCGCCTACTCGTTAAGAGTTCAATGGCGTGCTTTTATTTACCGCCTACTCATTTGAGTAGGTCTTGCTTTATTTAATATTCTTTATGGTTTTGAAGTGTGCGTGAGTGCCTGCATCAATTAGCTTTCAATTTATCTAATCGCCTTTTTTATGTTTTCTCTTATAAATGTTCAGAACCTAAATTTACACTCACGCTTCACTTAAAAACATAAAGCCGTCCCCATACCGATGAGTGGCTAATTTCTTTTAGCCTTCGGCATCGAAGAGCATTGGGACATAAAAAATGATTTGAAATAATTAAAAAACTTTATTTTTATTTTAATTTAAGGACTTAAGGTTTACCCCGGGTTAACGACGCATAGGACCACATAATCGATGTGTGGGCTCTATTTCCGTTATCCATACGCGACGCCGAGAGGCTGCACGTATGGACCGATCCCCCTTGGGTAAAGAGAACTGCGTACGCCCCCTCGAAAGAGGAGAAGCGTAGTTCTGCCGGATTGGGTTCCCCACCCAATAGCGGGGTTCTTAGCGTAAAGCGGGCATTAAGAGGAATCCTTCGTCGGTCTAACGATCGGTCGAATAGTCTTAATGTTTAGGTGAGCAATATTCCTAGAGATAAGTGCGCTCATATTTCTGGAACCCCCACGGCCAAGTGCCTTTTATTAATTTAAAAACAAAGTTTAATAATTGTCGAGAATTATTTTAGTCTTAATTCGATTCGATGCCGAACGTTAACCCGTCATCGAACTAACTTAGCAAAATTCTGCTTTCTTTCTTTCCGTTTTTATTAAACTAAAAATCTCACCTTACTAATAGTAAGATAATAGTGTTCCCGGAAGAGTAGATATAATCAACGCGTCCCCGAGAATAATACGACCTCGGTATTCTCCCGAATACCGAGTACTACTTGCGATAGGTGCGCTTGCCTCCTTTCGTTAGAAAACTCGATCTTCTAACCGGCCCGCGGAATCTGACCATTTCGAACCACCCACAGTAGGTCTCTGTTCCGCGCCCATCAAGTTTTTGGCGCCGTTGCCGGGGAATCTTGTTGTTATATTGAATCCGGACTCTATTAATTTTACTTTATTTTCAAATAAAAAAATTTTATACAAAAAAAAAAAAAAAAATCCCCCCCCCCCGTTTTCGTTTTTTTTGGGTGTATGACCCGTGGACAACCTTCGAGTTCTGAAAATCTTGACTTCGACCCCGAGATCGACCGCTCTCTTGCGCGTATCCGATCTCTCCGTCGAATTCCTTTTTCAGACCCCGTAGAATCTATCGGAGAACCCTCTTCTTCTTCTATGGCCGACCCCCCTAATAATGCCCAACCGGTCGAGCGTACTATGTCTTATTACGCTCGGCCCAATTTGGATGATACGGGGTCGAGTATTGTTCGGCCCGCGGTGGCCAACAATAATTTCGAAATTAAGTCAAGTGTGATTCAGATGATCCAAAATGCCGTGCAGTTCGACGGACAGCCGGATGAGGACCCCAACAATCACTTGTCTAATTTTCTTGAAATTTGCGATACTTTTAAAATTAATGGCGTCACTGATGACGCCATTCGTTTGCGCCTTTTTCCGTTCTCTCTTAAGTCCAAGGCTAAGGCGTGGTTACTCTCCCTCCCGCGGGGATCCATCACGTCCTGGGCGGAGTTGGCCGAGAAATTCCTTACGAAGTATTTTCCGCCCGCCAAAACTGCAAGATTGCGGGCGGACATATCTTCGTTCGTCCAAAACGACTCCGAGTCTCTTTACGAGACTTGGGAACGCTTTAAGGAGTTCCTCCGCCGGTGCCCGCACCACGCTCTGCCAACGTGGTTGCAGGTACAAATTTTTTATAATGGACTGAATAGTCAGACGCGTCAAATGATTGACGCGGCTGCCGGGGGCACTCTGAACAATAAGACCCCCGAGGCCGCCCAGGCCCTTTTCGAGGAAATGGCGGTGAACGCCTACCAGTGGAATGTCCCGCGGGCGCGCCCTAAGCAGGCGGGCATTTTTGAAGTGGATGCCACAGCTCAGTTAGCCCTCCAAGTGGAAAGGCTAACTAAGCAGGTGGCGGAGATGTCTGTTTCCTCCTCCACTCCGCCTTGTTTTCTCCCCCCCTCCAACGTCTGCGTGGTCGACGAATTCGTGGACTACTTGGGAAATCCGGTGCGTCCCTCATTTCAAAACAACCCTTATAGTAGCCACTATAATCCGGGTTGGAGGAACCATCCGAATTTCTCCTGGAGCAACCCGAACAACGCGCAGCGTCCCCTCCCCCTCCTTTTGCGCCGACGCTTCCTCCTCCCCCTCCTATGAAGCCATCCCCGGTGGAGGAAAATTTTAATCGTTATGTCGCGTCCAACGAGTCTAATATCCGGAACATCACCGGATCGCTAAAAAATTTAGAACTCCAGGTTGGACAGCTGGCGCGACTCATGTCAGAACGCGCCATGGGGGCACTGCCAGGGAACACGGAGCCCAATCCAAGGGAATCCGCCAACGCTATAACCCTCCGTAGCGGTAAGGAGGTGGTCGATCCAAAACGGATCGATCCTCAGGTACAAATTTCACCTCCTTCCCCTCTTCCCTCTTCTTCGTCTACGCAGCCTCTACCAATTTTAAGTGAAAAATCTATTTTAAACAAGGCGTTGCCCTACCCGCATAAATTAGATAAAGAGCGAGTTAATGCGCAATACGAAAAATTTATTTTATTACTTAAACAAATTCACATTAATGTTCCTTTTTGCGAGGCTATCTCGCAAATGCCTAAATATGCGAAATTTTTAAAAGAACTACTTTCTAATAAACGCAAACTCGAGGATATTTCGCATATATCTCTCAACGCTGTCTGCTCGGCGGCTCTTACTAGTAAATTGCCCTTAAAACAAAACGACCCGGGACGGTTCTCCATCCCGTGCCTTTTTGGCAATGTATTAGTAAAATACGCCTTGGCAGACTTAGGCGCGAGCATTAATTTGATGCCGTTCTCGCTCTTCCTTCGTCTAGGTTTGGGTACTCCTGTTCCTACCAATATGCGCATCCAACTAGCGGATCGCTCGGTTAGGTTCCCCATCGGGGTTGTTGAGGATGTCCTTGTCCGAGTAGACAAGTTCACCTTCCCGGTGGACTTCGTCATCTTGGACATCGAGGAAGACGCCAACGTACCAATAATACTTGGTCGCCCTTTCCTCGCGACCTCGCGTGCGTTAATTGATGTAAGTAATGGTCAGCTTCTCCTTCGGGTAGGAGACGACCAAGTTACTTTTTCTATTAACCCCTCTATGGAAGAATCGTCGCCGAGCGACGATTTCTGCTATTCTTTAGATTCCTTTTATGGAGATTGTTCTTCTCCAATTTTCGAGTCCGAATTTTTAAGCGAAAATATTTTTTCTCTCGAAAATTTTTATCGCAATGAGGATGTGTCTTCCGATATGCCTTTTGAACCAATTGGTTCAAAAGACATTAGCTCTAAAACCTCGCTAGAAGAACCGCCAACCCTAGACCTCAAACCACTACCTGAATCCCTTAAATACGCCTTTTTGGGAAAAAATGATACACTCCCCGTTATCATTTCTTCGTATTTAAGCGATTCAGAGACCTCCGATTTATTGGAGGTTTTGCTTAAACATCGCCACGCAATTGCGTGGCAAATTTCTGACCTAAAGGGGATTAACCCTTCCTTCTGCACTCACAAAATTTTCTTAAACGATAATTGCCGCACAACCATTCAGCCGCAGCGGCGTCTTAACCCAAACATGAAAGACGTCGTGAAAGCTGAAATAATTAAATTATTAGATGCGGGGATTATTTATCCCATTTCTGATAGTGCATGGGTTAGTCCCATTCATGTCGTGCCCAAGAAGGGCGGTCTAACCGTAGTGGCGAATGAGCACAACGAGCTTGTCCCAACTCGTACTGTTACGGGTTGGCGAGTGGTCATCGATTATCGCAAACTTAATGATGCCACCCGCAAGGACCATTTCCCACTACCGTTCCTTGACCAAATTCTCGAGCGTCTTTCCGGTCATCCTTTTTATTGTTTTCTCGACGGTTTATCGGGGTTTTTCCAAATCCCCATTTCCCCCGAAGACCAAGAGAAGACAACTTTTACCTGCCCCTTTGGCACCTTCGCCTATCGAAGAATGCCATTTGGCCTCTGCAATGCGCCGGCTACATTCCAAAGATGTATGCTAGCGATTTTTGGCGAGCTGGTAGAAGATATTATGGAAATATTTATGGATGACTTTTCTGTATTCGGATGCTCATTCCCGAATTGTCTTCGTAATCTTGATCGTGTCCTCCAGCGATGCGAGGACACGAATCTTGTTTTAAATTGGGAAAAATGTAACTTTATGGTTCGAGGAGGTTTGGTCCTCGGCCATAAGATTTCGATTAAGGGGATAGAGGTCGATAAGGCCAAAGTAGAAATTATTGAAAAACTTCCTCAGCCGACAAACATAAAATCCATTAGGAGTTTCTTAGGCCACGCAGGCTTTTATAGACGTTTTATTCAAGATTTTTCAAAAATAACAAAGCCGCTTACTCACCTCTTGGAAAAGGAATCACCTTTTGTCTTTAGTAGCGACTGCGAGTCTGCATTTAATTTTATAAAACAAAAGCTTATCAATTCTCCAATTCTAGTGGCCCCTAATTGGTCCCTTCCGTTCGAAATCATGTGCGACGCTAGTGATATTGCCTTAGGCGCCGTTCTTGGCCAACGCGTAGAAAAACATTTTCATCCTATTTATTACGCTAGCAAGGCGCTCACTTCCGCACAAGTGAATTACACAACGACGGAAAAGGAACTCTTAGCCGTCGTTTTCGCTTTCGATAAGTTTCGCTCGTATCTTACGCTATCTAAAGTTATCGTTTTTACCGATCACTCCGCCCTTAAGTATCTACTAGCCAAAACCGATGCAAAACCCCGCCTTCTTCGATGGGTTCTCCTCCTTCAAGAGTTTGATTTGGAGATCCGGGATAAGAAGGGCGCGGAAAATCTTGCGGCAGACCACCTCTCCCGTTTAGATAATTCCGGTGCGGAAGCGCTCGTCGAATCTGAAATAAATGACAGATTCCCCGAGGAACGTCTTCTCGCCATTCGTTCGTCTTCGTCATCTTCTCCTTGGTTCGCAGATTTTGCGAACTATTTGGTCGCGCGGGTTCTTCCAAAAGAATTTTCAAGTCATCAAAAGAAGAAATTCTTTTCCGACTTGAAAAATTTCTTTTGGGATGACCCGTTTCTTTTCCGTATCTGCGCGGACCAAGCGGTTCGAAGATGCGTCGCGGGAGTGGAGTGCACACAAATATTGAGGCACTGCCACGAGGGTCCGGCCGGGGGGCACTATCAAGCCAACCGGACCGCTAGGAAGGCGCTAGAGGCGGGCTACTTTTGGCCCACTCTCTTCAAAGACGCGCACAATTTTGTGCGCGCATGCGATAGCTGTCAGCGGTCGGGTAACATCTCGCGTCGAGACGAGATGCCCCAAAATATGTTTTTAGAATGCGAAGTCTTCGATTTATGGGGCATAGATTTTGTAGGCCCCCTACCTCCTTCTTATAAAAATACATATATTTTAGTGGCGGTCGACTACGTATCAAGGTGGGCGGAAGCGCAAGCTCTCCCCACCAACGATGCGCGAGTCGTCGTTACATTTCTAAAAAAATTATTTTCTCGCTTCGGCACACCTCGCGCAATTGTTAGTGATAGGGGTACGCATTTCTGTAACGCTCTCATGGCTAAGACGTTAGCTAAGTACGGAGTCACGCACAAGCTTGCCACCCCCTACCACCCGCAAACAAGTGGCCAAGTTGAGGTAGTAAATCGAGAAATAAAACGCATATTAGAAAAAACCGTTTCACTTAATAGGAAAGATTGGTCCGCTAAGCTTGACGACGCGTTATGGGCGTATCGTACGGCGTACAAAACCGCTACTGGTTGTACCCCGTTTCGATTAGTCTATGGCAAAGCGTGCCATTTACCCGTAGAATTGGAGCACCGCGCACTTTGGGCATTAAAACTCTTAAACCTCGACTCTAACTTAGCCGCTCTGAATAGAAAACTGCAACTAAACGAGCTCGATGAATGGCGTGCGAACGCTTACGAGAGCAATAAGTTCTATAAGGAGCGTTCTAAGTTTTATCACGATCGAAAAATTAAAACCCCCAAGGTTTTTTCTCCGGGCGATCTTGTCCTTCTTTATAATTCTCGTCTTAAACTTTTTCCGGGCAAACTCAAATCACGTTGGTCCGGTCCCTTCTTAGTTGAAGAAGTTTTTCCTTATGGGACCGTACTCGTCTCCCACCCGGAAAAAGGCTCGTTTAAAGTAAACGGTCATCGGTTAAAGTCTTACATAGCAGGCGACCCAGTGATCGAGTATAGCGAAACCATATCCCTCCTCGACTTATAAACCCGCCACTATAGTCAAGCTACGCGACTATAAACAAAGCGCTCCTGGGAGGCACCCCACGTCTATCTTTTTTTTTTACGTCTTTATTTATTATGTTTTCTATTTTTCTAATAACTGCAGGGTTTCTAGTGGGCTTCCCCGCGCGCGGATCAGGGACGTTTTCTGCCCCCCTCTTTTTCCCTTCTTTGTACATATTTCTGCTATTTTGTTCCTCATGCTTAGCATACAACATTGGGGACAATGTTGGATCTAAGTATGGGGGTGTTTTCATATTTTCGTACTTTCTTTTTCATTTACAAAAAAAAAAAAAATTATATAACACAAAAATCAAAAAAAAAAATTTCAAAAACATAACAAAAACAAAAAAAAATTATATATCACAAAAATCAAAAAAAAAATTTTGATTTTAATTAAAATTTTTTTTGAAGTTTCATTTTTGAAACTTTTACTTATTTTTAGCTTTGTCCGCGAGATCCGGCTCTTCGAGCCATCCACATCACGAGTCATCTCGCGGCAGCCTAGTAAATATTCTTGTAAATATTTTTGTAAATAATTTTTGTAAATATTTTTTGTAAATATTCTTTCTCTTTCCCCTCTCCCTTTTTCCTTCTCATCCTTGTAAATATTTTTATTTTTCCCAAATTTTTGTAAATAGAATGAAACTTTCATTAAAAATACAAAAAAATTCACAAAACTTAAAAATATTTCAAAAAATTTTTCGCATTTTTTCTTTTTAGTATGTATATATTAAAGTTATGAATAAAAAAAAAAAAAAAAAAAAAAAAAAAAAAAAAAAAAGAACATAACTTCAAAAAAAAATTTCAAAAAAAAAAAAAATTATTATGAAACAAATAAATCAAACATTTCATTCTTAAGTTTCTTGCTATCCAATACTTTCGTTTTGAGTTTATTTATATGCGAATTTGATAAATTCTTTGTTCACTATTCGTTTGTTAATTATAGATTGAAAAATCTAAATAGCCGGGGTTAAGTTTTAAAGAATTTATTATACTTTGTTAAAAATAGGGGACTTGCTTTAGGCACTACTTCTAATTTTTCATAGATAGGAGCATGTGTACCATGTTAGAAAATAACGACTATAGAATTCAATTATGCTTGCTTTTAGCTTTCTGAAAAATTGGAACGTACAATTTATAAAGGTTGCTCTCAATTATTTTTCAATTAAAAATCTAGTTCTCTTTTCTCCCCTTACTTATCATAACCGACTTGGTATGATAAAATTATTTTCCCAAAAAGAAAAAGATCTTATGTCAATGGGAATAAGATTTCATTCCGTAAACATAGGCACCCAATAAATTAAAAGATTGTACGTTACGGAGTAAGAGGATAAAATTCACTACTCCAACACATATACATTGGGTTATTTTTATGAAGAAAGAAAACATTTTATGTTAAGGAAAATAAGATTTCGTTTTCCTTTAACATCCAAATCAAAAAAAATGGAGGTTCGAGAAAAAAATAACCTCGCCTCAAAATCCAAGCATCTTCATAAACCAACATCAACCCCCCCTTAGCCATTTTCATGATTCTAGAATTAATTCAAAAATTTTTTGAGAGCATAATTCGTAAATTGCATTATTTCCGATAACACTCCTATAAGCTAAGGTTCGTATAACTCCAAACTATTTTCTGTTAATCTAGCCAATACAATTATTGCTTTCTATTTGATTACATCAAGAAGTCTTTTGGCCAAAACTTTTGCCCTGTTTAAATCATCAAAATAATTTTAGGACTTAACTCTTATACCCCGTATATTTTTATTTGATCTCTCTTATAATTAATTTAGCGGTAGCGGAACTTAGGATTTTTTACTATTCCTTATAAGTTCACCTCAAACTTTTGCTCTGGAATAGCAAAAGCTTAAGTATGGGGGTGTTTGATGAGTTGTAATTATACCTATATTTTCGTATTTTATTTAAGTCCGTTTCGTTTATTTTTTGTCTTTTTTATTAGTTTAAATTCAATAAATTGCTTGTTTTTGTAAATATTATTTCTAACTTAGCTTAATTTTTATTCCAGAAAAATTCCAGAACAAAAGTCCAAAAAGTCAGAAAAATCGGCCGACACGCCCGTGTCAATCGGCCGACACGCCCGTGTCAATCGGCCGACACGCCCGTGTCACGCCAGCCCGACGATCGCCGACCACAGATGCCAGCTCGACGATCGGCCATCATCAAACCCAGCCCGACACGCCCGGCGTCACGCCCGTGTCAAATGCTCGACACGCCCGTGTCGAGGCCGACCCGCAAGCTTGGTCAACATGTCAACTCTGCCGACATCGAACTGCCAGCTCTCCTGGTCACGCCCCCCTGTCACGCCCGTGACCTGGGGCGTGACCGCCACGTTTTCACCCCGAAGTCAAAGCTCCAGTCAAGTCAACCGGTCAGCTCGTGAATAGTGTCGACACGCCCCCCTGTCATGCCCTAGTCACGGGCGTGACAAACCCGAAAAAATGTCTATAAATAACAGCTTCCAGGAAGCTTATTTGGTCCACTTTTTTTGACCACTTTGCTTAGGGGAGGTGCTGCCCAATTGGATTTCAAACCTATGTAAGGAGATTTTCTCCCCCCTCTCTCTCTCTTAGTTTGTATTAGGGTTTTTAATTTAATAAAATATGAATCTTTTTCTCTTCATTTGTTTGATTAATCCATTTGAATGCGCCTACTTAAGTAATTTTTCGTTCCTCTTTTTGTATTTCTTTTATGTTTTCATTTTTCTTGCTTTCATAACTTAGTTAGATTTAGGGTTTATCGGCTTTTCTAGCCGTTGTGCCGTCCGTCTAGTTTTCATTTCCCGCCCTTTTTAATTTAGCTTTTCCTCTTTTTCCTATTTTTTCATTCATAAAGCTTTATAAAAACTCTCCTAAAAGTGTTATTTTCATTTTTCTTTAACCTAGGCTCTTTAGGATTGTAAAACTTTTTGTCCCCTTTTTGTTTTATTTTCACTTTTTAGGAGTTTTTATAAAAACATAGGAATGAAAATATAGTCGTTATAATTTTTCGCTCACTTTGTTTTATCTTTTTAATTTCAAAACTTTTAGTCCGGTTAATTTTTATTTCATCTTTTTATGCATTTCTACCGCATTCTAGCGGTAGAAATGCAGTTGTTTTAATTTTTCGTCAACTTTCATTTTGCGTTTATTTGCAAAACCTTTTAGCTCGGTTAATTTTTATTTTCACTTTTTATGCATTTCTACCGCATTCTAGCGGTAGAAATGCAGTTGTATTAATTTTTCAGCAACTTGGTTTTTTCTAATTTTTGCAAGTGTGCGTGTGTGTATGAGTTAGGTTTTACTGCTTTATTTCATTTCTGTAGAGTGCGTGTGTGCGTATGCATTTATTTCCGCCTACTCGTTAAGAGTTAAATGGCGCCCTGCTTTCATCTTCTTCCTACTCACTTGAGTAGGAAAACTTAGTGTGTGTGCGTGTGTTCACTTTTCTGTAGAGTGCGTGTGTGTGTTTTACCTTCAAGTAGAGTGTGTGTGTGTATGAGATAAATTTACTCCCGCCCACTCAATTGAGCCGGGACTTGCAATTTTATCGCTTTCTCAATTATGTAGAGTGCGTGCGTGTAGGAGATAATTTTACCGCTTTATTTATCGCTTTCTTCAATTAAGAAGAGTGTGTGTGTGTGTGCATTTATTTCCGCCTACTCGTTAAGAGTTCAATGGCGTGCTTTTATTTACCGCCTACTCATTTGAGTAGGTCTTGCTTTATTTAATATTCTTTATGGTTTTGAAGTGTGCGTGAGTGCCTGCATCAATTAGCTTTCAATTTATCTAATCGCCTTTTTTATGTTTTCTCTTATAAATGTTCAGAACCTAAATTTACACTCACGCTTCACTTAAAAACATAAAGCCGTCCCCATACCGATGAGTGGCTAATTTCTTTTAGCCTTCGGCATCGAAGAGCATTGGGACATAAAAAATGATTTGAAATAATTAAAAAACTTTATTTTTATTTTAATTTAAGGACTTAAGGTTTACCCCGGGTTAACGACGCATAGGACCACATAATCGATGTGTGGGCTCTATTTCCGTTATCCATACGCGACGCCGAGAGGCTGCACGTATGGACCGATCCCCCTTGGGTAAAGAGAACTGCGTACGCCCCCTCGAAAGAGGAGAAGCGTAGTTCTGCCGGATTGGGTTCCCCACCCAATAGCGGGGTTCTTAGCGTAAAGCGGGCATTAAGAGGAATCCTTCGTCGGTCTAACGATCGGTCGAATAGTCTTAATGTTTAGGTGAGCAATATTCCTAGAGATAAGTGCGCTCATATTTCTGGAACCCCCACGGCCAAGTGCCTTTTATTAATTTAAAAACAAAGTTTAATAATTGTCGAGAATTATTTTAGTCTTAATTCGATTCGATGCCGAACGTTAACCCGTCATCGAACTAACTTAGCAAAATTCTGCTTTCTTTCTTTCCGTTTTTATTAAACTAAAAATCTCACCTTACTAATAGTAAGATAATAGTGTTCCCGGAAGAGTAGATATAATCAACGCGTCCCCGAGAATAATACGACCTCGGTATTCTCCCGAATACCGAGTACTACTTGCGATAGGTGCGCTTGCCTCCTTTCGTTAGAAAACTCGATCTTCTAACCGGCCCGCGGAATCTGACCATTTCGAACCACCCACAGTAGGTCTCTGTTCCGCGCCCATCAAACTTGCTCTGCGAAGAATGTTGGGAATGTTTCCCACAGACGGCGCCAAACTGTTGCGGACTAACCCGACGCCCCGGTCGGACCGGATAATCTTGGACCGCCTTAGCTCGCGGAGCGGTCGAGCGCGCACACAGTCAGTTGGAAAAGGGGGGAATGAACACAGGGAGTTTTAGCGTGGAAAACCCTTCAACCAGGTGAAAAACCATGTGACCAGGTCTCTGCCGGTCAAATTCCACTAGATTGCTGGAGGTTACAATTTAATGGGGGAATCGGGGCGACAGGCCGCTCCCGTTACAATCTTGAAGAGGGAGAGAGTGTATGCAGCCGTTGGTGGGCAACAGACTGCCTCACCAACGGGACTTGGACGGTGGAATGCGCGGGATGCTTTAGGCGCGTATGCTCAGAGGCGGTGTGTATTCCAGGGTTGTTACTGCTTCCCTTGCTCGTCTTTCTCTGTTCCTGGAGTGCTTCCTTTGCGATTGAGCGCTGGTGGGGTGCCAACAGCCGATGACGGGGCTGACGGCCTATGACGAGTGCTGATATCCGCTGGCGGGTGCTGATAGCCACTGGGGGCAGCTGGAGGTCCCGGGCGGAGACCGGTGGTTGGCGGCGAGAGGCGGCCACTGGTTGTTGGCGACGAGGGGTGGCCGCCGGCGGAGAAGAACGGGAGAGCTCCCACCTGAGGAAGAAGAAGGGGGGGAAGCGTAGGAGAAGAAGATGATCAAATGAGGAGCCCCGGGGGTCCTTTTATAGGCTCCAGGGGGAAGTTATGGCGGGCCCCACCACTAACATAGTGGGTTGGTGGGTGGTTTTACCCCGATCGGACGGCCGGCGGGGCCTCCCCCTCGATCGGACGGTGGGGAGGTCTCTCCGAGGTGGGGCCGCCCGGACGACGCCGACGGCGAGGAGGCGGCCGGACGCGGCGACGGCCGGCCATGGCCGGGGCCGGCCATGGCGGGGGCCATGGCCGCCGCCGGCCATGGCCGAGGCCGGTCATGGCCGGGGCCATGGCCAAGGCCGGCCATGGCCGAGGCCGGCCATGGCCGGGGCCATGGCCGAGGCCGGCTAAGGCGAGCCTGGCCATGGCCTCGGCCGGCCATGGCCGCGGCCGGCCATGGCCGCGTCCGGCCATGGCCGAGGCCGGCCATGGCCGCGGCCGGCCATGGCCGCGGCCGGCGATGGCCGCGGCCGGCCATGGCCGCGGCCGGCCATGGCCGAGGCCGGCCATGGCCGGAGGGGAACCGCCGGCGGCGGTTCCCTCCCCGAAAGGTGTGGAGAAAGGGGGCCCACCCCCATGATCTCCATGAGAGCTTATGGGGGTTAGGGGGGCCCACCCATGATCTCCATTGGTGGGGATCATGAGGGTCTCCTTTTTCATATAAATTAAGGTGGAGCCCATCAAAAACAATGATGAATGAATAGTAGATTGTTTGGATAGTTTGTCCATAAGTGCTTATCTAAAGTTTTATTCATTCATAAAAATCCGTTAATTTGGACACGTTTTTTCTGTGCAGACACTATTTTTTCACTCAGGCACGTTTTTTTTGCATTAGTGCGAATTTTTTACACGTGTGTGACTTTTTCTTAAGGCAGGGATTTTTTTCTCCTGAGCTATTTAGCCCGGACGCAGTTTTTTCTCCTGGACGCGGTTTTTTCACCTTAGCGCGGTTTTTTCGCCCCGACGTGGTTTTTTCGCCCGGGCGCGAATTTGTCACCCGGGATCGAATTTGTCGCCCGGGTGCAAATTCTTTGCCCGGACGAGGTTTTTCACTCGGGCGCGGTTATTTCTCCCAGGTGCGATTTTTTCCCGAAAGCATTTTTTTCGCCCGGGAATGAATTTTTTGCCCGCCTGCAAATTTTCTGCCCTGGCGCGAATTTTCCCCCCATGCTCGAATTTTTCGCCCGTAAGCGAATTTTCCGCGCGGGCGTGAATTTTCCGCCCGGGGCGAATTTTCCGCCCGGGCGCGATTTTTTTGCCCGGGAGCGATATTTTTGCTCGCACGCGATATTTTTGCTCGCACGCGATATTTTTGCACGGATGCGAAAAAAATGCATTCAACCAAAAAAATTATGTCCGACCGAAAAAATTGCTAGCGGGCGAAAAATTCATGCCCGGGCGAAAAAATTCGTTGTCAGGCAAAAAAAATCACTGCGAGGCGAAAATATCGCGTCACGACGAAAAAATAGATCCTGGCCGAAAAAATCGCACTCGAGCGGAAAAATCGCGTCCGGGCGACACATTTCTCACCCCAGCGAAAAATTCGCTCCCGTGCAAAAATTTCGTGTACGGGTGAAAATTTCGCGTCCGGCCAAAAATTAGCGCACGGGCGAAAATTAGCGCCCAGGCGAAATATCTACCGTTTGGGCGGAAAAATCGCTCCCGGGCGAAAAAATCGCGCCCGGGCGGAAAAATCGCGCTCGGGCAGAAATATCGCGCGCAGGCGGAAATATCGCGTCCGGGCGGAAAAAACTTGCCCATACGGAAAATTCGCGCCCGAGCCGAAAATGCGCGCCCAGGCGGAAAATTCGCGCCCAGAAGAAAAAATCGATCCCGGGCAAGAAATACGCCCTCAGGAGAAAAATACGCGCTTAGGCCAAAAAATCGCGCTATGGAGAAAAAAATTGCACAATTGCAAAAAAATCACTCCCGCGCGAAAAAATCAACTTTGAGTTTTCTTAAAGGATAAACCCTTATGATAGCTATAACTGAACCCAGATAGCTTATGTAAAATCAACTTATCATCAATTTAAAATAAGTGATTTTTTATAAGCTGCCCAAACAAACAACTGGAAATCAGTGTTTGCATGTTGAATAGAGATTATTCATCAGCATAAAGCTATCCCAAACAGAGACTTAACGTCATTGTTTCCGCATGAGAACGTATCAGAAGGCTCGAAGCTAGTAGCACTAGAGTTCCCATCCCCGCCTCCTCCACAAAATTTACTCTTGCGTTCCCTTCACCGGTGGCTGGCAACCTCTCCTGTGCCCTTCTCATTTTCTAGTTGTTTCTATCTCTCCTTCCAGGTGGTTTGGTCGTAGGGCACATCCACTTCTCATCGGCGGTTCCATAACCGACCAACCAACTTAGGAAAGAAGCATACCTGAGGGAGTCGAACTGGTAGAGGTGCAGAGTCCATCGCACCCAAGTCCGATGTTCCTTTGCCCCTTCTTCGCTTCGTCTAGGGCTTGCCTCTAGAGCCATTACCCACTCATCCCAAAAACCTCTTTACACAATCTTTGAATTAGTGGCGTATGCTATGCACACTTTGGCCACTTTTTAAAAATTTCTTTGATCAGTGAGAACAAAAAACTTGTTTCATTTTTTTCAACTATAGAGGATTAAGTTTGTCTATACTTTGACCTTGTTTAAATCACTTATGTTTTGCAGACGTGTTTGGGAGATGAGGACAAATGGAGTAACTATGAAATTAATTTTCATGCTGCATGTCTTACAGTTCTTGAATATATCCTCAAGCATGATCTCAGCCTCTCTCCCATTAGTTTTTTGTGCATTAAAGACCGTTGAAGTTGTTCTTCCCTAAATTTGCTATAATTTTCTTTTACTCCACCTCCGCATTTTGCTTAAATTCATTGTGTTTGAGCGACATTTTAGTTGATTATGTTTGCTGGTTGAGAAAGATTACAACTTTTGACAATGGACACTTAACAACAAATTTTATTTTGTCATTGTCACTAGTTCTGACTTATTTTTTCACTTGTTTGGTACATACATGCAGGAATCTTTCACAAAAAAAATCTCATTTACCTATTCCCTTGGATCATCGCTGGGTGAGCTGAATAGCTACATGCGTTTATTTATCTTCTCCTCTTTTACTTTATCAATGATTTGATAGTCTTTATATGTTCTAGAATTTGAAGTAGGATATATAACTAGATTTTGAAACTGGTTTGTTGTTTTAGGCTTCAGAGAAATCATGCAAGATACAAAAATGGGTTGAACCACATTTGGAGACAACAAAAACTGTATGTAGATGAATATAGGCAGAATAGACAACGAAAAATAGTTAGTTTGTAATTGTTATATGATTAACTTGTTGCTTTTTTCCATTTGATGTCGAGCAAAAACATGCCCCAATTGAAGTTCCACTACTTTCTTAAATCACTGTCATTCTTAGATTTTATAGGAAGCTTCATTCTTATTTTGTTGTGTTGTGTGCAATAGACAGAAGGTTGTTCCGTTCAGAGCGTCACTCTTAGGGCAACTTCTTTTTTTCCCTACATGTTAACTACTCTGTTTTTTTCATAGATCAATACAGATTCATTGGATTGTTTCGTTCTTCGTTGATTATTTGTGATGTGAGCTCTTCAGGATTAGATGCTCATCAGAAATCTTGGTGGTTCACCTAAAATCTTGGTCGTTCACCTAAATTCTGATTAGTTTTGACTTATTTATTTCACTTGTTTGGTTCACCTAAATTTGCAGTGAGGTCTTTCGGAATTTGAAAATTTATTCCCTGTTTGATGCAGACAAATCATCTCTTTGAAGGTCCAAGTTTGAACGTCATATTTGTTTCCCATTTTGATCTTCACAATCTCTATTTTTGGGTATTTTCTCTATGATGTATTTAAAATATTTTTTAAAATAAACCAAAAAAGTGTTTGCCATGATTTTAAACTGTGGCAAAATAAATATTTTAAAAAAATTTCCAAGTATTTATCGTGGTTATAAACTGTGGCAAATATGGTTTTAAAATAAAATGGCCAAGTATTTGCCACGGTTGAATATCGTGGCAAATTATGTACTTTTATCCATGACAGGGACGCCATAACTAATAGTTGTTAAAATGAAGATCTTTAAACGCGATTCAATTGTGGCTAAAGTTTGTGGCAAAAAGTATTTTCCAAGTATTATGTACTTTTAATTTGTGGCAAAAAGTATTTGTCACGGAATGAGCGTGACAAGTACTTTTTACAATGATCGAATTTCCCACGTCCATTTATCGTGGGCAGATCATGGTTAAAATCCTATAGTCATGGATTTCAACTTTTAGCCATGGCAATTTGCCTGGCTAAAAGTGCAGTTTCCAATATGATTCTAATTCCTTTTCTATTTTCCGATGTAGTCAAAATCCTTCCTTATACAGTCTTCTTGTCTAAAACTTTGTTAAGACCCCAAATTCTATTAGCAAAGAAAATAATAATAAAATAAATACTAGGATAGATCATCTAGTGGAGAGGCTAGATATTAAATTCATTCAAGATTCAACATGTCTATTTCAATTTTAAAATTACTGAACTTCTCTTCATCCAGAGGCTTTGTAAAGATGGTTGTCACTTGCTTGTTAGTAAGGATAAACTCAAGACAGATATTTCTTTTTTACATGTTCTTTTATAAAGTGATATCTTATCTTAATATGCTTGATTTTGTTATGAGACACATGATTTTTGGCAATTGAGATTGTACTAGACGAGTCACAAAATAAAGGAGCTTTACTTAGATGGATGTTATAATCTTGTAGTTGTTGTATCCAGAGAAATTGAGCACAACAACCTCTAGCTAAAATATATTCTGATTCAGCTATTGATAAGGCCACATTGATCTGCTTCTTTACTACTCTAGGAAATTAACCTTATTCCAAGAAATTTGCATGTCCCTGAAGTGGTTTTCTTGTCTTCCTTATATCCTGCAAAATCTTTATCTAAAAAGCCTGTTAGATCAAAATCATTACGTATAAGATACCATAAGCCAGATGAGGTGTACCTTTAAGGTATCTTAAAATTCTCTTGATAGAGGTATAATAAGATTTCTAAGGCTTTACTTGATATCTAGCACAAACATATGTGAAAAATATGATGTCTGGCCTACTGATAGTTAGGTAGAGCAAAAACTCAATTATACACATATACATGGTTTCATTAAAAGGTTTTCCTTTTTCATCCTTGTCTATATATACATTGGAGCTCATTGGAGTCCTTATAAAGGTTGCACTCTCCATTCCAAACTTCTTGATAAGCTCTTTTGTCAACTTGGTTTTAGAGATGAAGTTCTTATCTTCAGATTGCTTCACATGTAGCCCCAAGTAGAATTTCATCTCTCCCATGTTGCTCATTTCAAATCTCTCTTGCATAAGTTTAACATACTGTTTGTAGAGGTTATCATCTATAAATCTAAAGATGATGTCATCTACATAGATTTGTACTAGCAAAATCTTATCTTTAAGTTTCCTTAGGAATAATGTATTGCTTATCTTCCTCCTTGAAAATATATTCTCAATGAAGAAATTAGACAGGGTCTCATACAAGGCTCTAGGTGCCTGATTGAGACCATACAAAACTTTTCTTAAGTAATATACCCAGTCAAGATTAGAGGAATTTACAAAACCTGAGGGGTTGTTCTATATATACTTCTTTTTTCAAGTATCTATTGAAGAATGAAGACTTCACATCTATTGGGTAAACCTTAAACCTTTTGTGAGGTTTATATGTTATAAACAACCTTATAGCTTCAAATATGGCCACTGGTGCAAAGGTCTGATCAAAGTCTATTCATTCTTCTTATCTCTAGCCTTTTGCAACTAATCTTGCTTTATTCTTTATTATGACTCCTTGCTCATACAACTAGTTTCTGAGTACCCACTTTATTCTAATGACATTGTAGTTGATGGGCCTAGGGAACAACTTCTAGACCTTGCATCTTTTGAATTATTTTAGTTCCCCTTGCAAAGCCAAGATCTAGGATGGATCTGAGTTGGATTCCTCAAACTTCTTTGGCTCTACCTGAGCGAGAAAGCTCAGGTAGAGCACCTCATTCATTGCACTTCTTCTGATTTGAACTCCTTATCCAGATCATTAATGATTTGAGTTTGAGGGTCGTCCCTTAGAGGTTTTGTTATTGTTGGCAACCTTTTTGCATTCTCTTGTACTTCAGGCTCAGGTGGGACTTTAGTTTGCTCTCTCCTTTTAGTAGCTTCACTTGAATCTTCTTTGAAGGTGCTTCCATATTTAATCAGTTTATCAGGTGAGGTCAGATCACCCTTCTTCATTTGTTCATTGATTGATGCCTTTTCAATGCTTTGTTCAATAAATGGAATACTGGAAGAACTAGACCAGCCCTTATAGATCAGACTTGTCTCATTAAATACAACATGAATTGACTCTTCTACTACTTTTGTCTTTTTGTTAAATATTTTGTAGGCTCTACTATGAGAGCTGTACCTAACAAAAATATCTTCATAAGCTATTTTAGCAAATTTATTCAGATAATATTAGCTATTATTTAACACATAACACTTACTCTCAAAGATTTTGAAGTAGTCGAGGGTTGGTTTTCTACCTTTCATAAGCTCATATGGAGTCTTATTTTGAGTTTTGTTGATTAAGGCCATGTTCTGAACATGGCAAGCTGTGTTGACATCCTCAGCCCAAAATTATTCTAGTAGTAAGGAGTCACTCAGTATTATTTTAC
This sequence comes from Platanthera zijinensis, assembly GCA_039513925.1. NCBI lineage: Eukaryota > Viridiplantae > Streptophyta > Magnoliopsida > Asparagales > Orchidaceae > Platanthera > Platanthera zijinensis. The sequence goes on along the minus strand of CM077094.1, from coordinate 72,345,977 downwards.
CAGCTTTAATCAGGGTTCTATTCTTTCTCTCCATAACTCCATTTTATTGTGGATTTCTTGGAGAGAAAAACTCCTGAAAGATACCTAGGTTTTCACATAATTTTTTCATGGCCCCAGATTGAAATTCAGTTCCATGATCACTCATGATCTTGGCCACAGAACTTTCCATTTCATTCTGAATCTACTTGACAAAACTAGTGAATATTTCTATGGTATCTAACTTTTGTTCAAGGAAGAACACTCAAGTGAACCTATAGTAATCATCAAAAATCACAAAGGAGTACAATTTTTCTCCTAAGCTGTGAATTGCTATAGGACGGAACAAGTCCATGTGTAGTAGATATAAACACCTAATGGAATCTTTTACCCCAATGGTTTTGAATGAGCATCTTGTTTGTTTGCCCATTTGACATGCATGATAAGGGTTTTCCTAGACACACTTTCGCTTGGGACTAGCTCTGATTAGATTTTTGGAAAGGAGCTTGTTGATGGTCTTATAGTTGATATGAACTAGCCTTTTGTGCCATTGCACATAGAGAGATGCTTTGTTCTTAGCTATAAGACATATAAAAGAAATAGATCTAATGCATAGAAAATTTAAACTGTAGATATTTCCACTCCTATTGTTAGTCAGTATGAGCTCTTCAGACTTCTTAATTAGGCACTCCTTATGGAATACAATCACATAACCAAGATTATATAGTTGATTTATGCTTATCAAATTGTATTGCAATCCTTAACATAAGATACCATTAAGATGGTGACCACGTCATTAAAGATCTTTTTATAGCCCTTGGTTTTTCCTTTGTCAGATCCTCCAAAGATGACTTTAGGTCTATATTCAATTGAGGAGTAGTCTCTCAAAAAGTTTATTGTTCCAGTTATGTGCCTGGAACATCCACTGTCCAAGTACTAAATAAGAGTTTGATTGTCCTTTGGACATTCCTGCAAAAACAATACTTCTTCTTAGGCACCTAAATCTTGTTGGGTTCTAGATTATTATTAGCACTAGTACTTTTCTTTAGATTTAGACCCTTCAGAGGTGCATTGAGGAATACCCCAAGCTTGGGTGTTAGCCTACTAGTGGGTGCTCTTAAGACAGTTAGGTTAAACCAACAGTCATTGGCAAAATTGCCAACCCTTTCACAACACCAGCACTCATACCTATCGTACCTCCTCTTGGGGATCACAACAGATGGAGGAGTATTCTTCTTATGATCAGGGTGGATTTTGAGTGGTACTGTAAGAGAATATTTACAGGGCATATGGTGGTATACTGGATAAGACTTGGTCTATCCAACCACTGTCTTGCCCTTCCTATCAGTTTTCCAATCAGAAGCTTTGCCAATACCTTTGGTGCTTGAGGTGGTCCCAAACACAAAAGAACCATGATCATTTTAATTTCCTCATGAGTTTCCTTGAGGGAATTCTTTCCACAATGCATATCTTTGGTTACACTAGTAGAACATCAATTCTTTTAGTGTCCATAGACACTCTCTAGGTCATATCTATTTGATGCTAAGAGAACCTTTTTGAAAATAGTGGGTTGTATTGGTACTTTCCTTTTAGCATTAGTCCTCCTATACCTCCTCTCATATCCTACACCACTTATATATAGTGCAAAAAAGTTGTCGATTATAGGAAGAATTTTCTGGGGCTTGGAGCATTTGGCCACCAGCTCCCTCTCTTTGAGGAGTTCATTTCTAAGTTTCTTGAAGATTCTCTCTTTTAGAATCAACAGTTCATCTTGTTCATCAATGATTTGTTTGAACTCAATATTTTGAGAGTTTAGTTGATAGACTTTGTTAGTCTTCTTCTCAAGTCGATCTTTGAAAGGTTTGAGGAGTTCAAGTTCTTCAGCCTGTTTTTAGAAAGCTTCTTGCTTTTTCCCAATGCCTCCAATAGGAAACCATATTTCTCAACCATTTCCTCAAGGTGATTCTCTGGTTCAGAGTCATCCCCATCATTTGATTATGAGTTTGACTCTGACGCAGCACCAGTCTTCATAATCAGAAATAGACAAAGCAGTGTTGAGTTTTACTTAATCAGGATGAGAGTCATCCTGATCTTCCCCTTCATTTATTTCCATTACTCCACAACTTTCTTCTTCAGTGTTACCGTTAGTGGTTGACAGTAGAGCTCTGATGCATGTCTAGGTGACAACGAGAGATGATTCTTCAAACAATATAGTCAACCCTATATAGGCTTCTTCCTTTTCAGAGTTAGAGGAGTTTGACTCACTATCACTCCAGTTCTATTCCTTTTTAGCAAGGAAGGTCTTTTGAGACTTCTTCCCAGAGTGAAGTTTCTTCTCTTCAGATTTACTGTCACTCTTCCTTTTGGAAGGACAATCAGCTATCATATGGCTTGCTTTCCTACATCCAAAATAAATAGTGTCATTTTAATTAAATTTGTTCTGCTTAGAATCATACATGTCCCTCTTGGGTTCTTTCTAGATCTTTCTAGACCATTATGATGCTCCCTAGGGTTGGAGGAGGAAGAGGACTTGTTATTGTTCCATTGCTTCCTCCTTCTCATCATTTTCTTAAATTTCCTTGTAAACAAGCCCATTGATCACAATATCCTATATTTAAAGAAGGCTAACAGGTCAATGGTAAACACATGATTGTATCTTATTTATGTTTAAAGTTTATTGCATGTAGGTTGTATACTGTTATATTGATTAAATAGGTTGTTTGGGTCACAATGATAGTGGAACTCAAGAAAGTATGCTAAATAAACAGAAAATAGGTTAAGTCCACAAGCGGTGAGTGAACTCACTTCACTCATTGCCAAAAATTTAAAAGCATTGACAGGAGATCCAGCAGTCAAAGCCTCAGTATTGCTGAATTGAAATCTATCAAAGGATAGAAGTATTGAGTGAAGGCAGTTCACTCAACACCTACTCAAAATAAAAACTTCCTAAGCACAGAAGCGTTGAGTGATGAAGGACCACTCAACTCCACATCAAGAAATTCACCAAAGTTAGAAAGCATTGAGTGTAGAAGTTTTACTCAACTCCTTCATACAGGAAAATTCTTCTAAGTCCAAAAGCGTTGAGTGATGAAGGCTCACTCAATGCCTTATAAGTTAGGATGTAAAAGTCAAATGCGTTGAGTGTTGAAGGTTCACTCAATGCATCAAGATACAGATTTTTTGCTAAGTATTTCTGCGTTGAGTTACCTGGCCTCACTCAATGCCTATGTAGATTGACTGAAAATTGCCAAGTCCCCAATCAATAAGGCATGCTGACGTCATCCAAAATTCAAATGTTGTGGGACTTGTGCTCTAGATGACAAAAAGCGTCATATGCGTTTAGTACAGCAATTAACGCTAAAGTTACTTGGCAGTTACCAAATTCGGCTTGCCAATACTGAGAAAAGAGTTGTTAGATAGTGGGACAAAAAGTAAACTTTACAGAGAAATTAAACAGAGTTTTTTCTCTCTGCATTGTCATCTTCTCGACAAGCAAGAAAGACCTTGAGACGGGGATTTATAGAAGGTCTAAAAAATACGGACAAAGTTGGCTGTTTGAAGTGAAAAAGAACTATGTAATCAACAAAATTTTCAACGGCAAGAATAGAGAACTCATTTTTCTGTGTAAGAAGAAGAAGCAGAGTAAACTCTAGTTGATGTTCATCTTCAAGGACACTGCACTCAACTCTTCCACATAAAAGGCTTGAAGAAATAGTGCTCTACAGTTGTCTTCTCAACACAAGAAGAAACATCCTGAAGATCAACTATCTTGGTGATGTGAAGAAATCAGGGCTGCGTTTACTCCATTCGGAAAGAAGGCTCAGAGAACCACTTCTCTGGAGTCAATCATCATCAAACATTTCCTCCTTCTGTAGGATCAACAGCGATCTGAGTTGTAATCCTAAGTTATAAAGGCTGAGGTAGGATCTTGGTTAAGATCTGAGGTAGGAGATTTATTATCTCTGAGGGTAGGGCTATCATCCTGGCTTGAGTTTTAGGGCTTCTTGATAAGCCTGAGGTAGGTGATCTGGAGGGTCATTGAGTTGTAGGAGTAAAGATTACTCCTAGTGTGTAGGTTTATTCCCTGAGGTAGGGCTTGAAGGAAGCCTGAGAGATCCTAAGGGATTTGTGTTGTGAGCTCTTTGAGCCAAGTTTGGAGAATATTATCTTGTCTAACACACTGTTAGAAAGGTGGGAGAGAGAGTGGATGTACCCATACCTTGGGGAATCACTTTAAATATCTGCATGTTTTCTTTGATTGTGTAGTGAAACCTAAAACAACTAAGAAAAATAAGAAAGTGACCATCAACCTATTCAGCCCCCTTTAAGTGATTTAGTCTACTACTCTAAATAACTTTCAAGTGGTATTAGAGGGAGGTTGTTCAAAAAGGACTCAACTGTTTGAACTTATCTCCAAGAGTAGCTGAAGATTATCTGAAAGACTTGATTTCAAGAGCCTAGACACCTAGAGGGGGGGGGGGGGTGAATAGGTTCTAATTTTCTTTAATAATTTTAAGCAAGTAACTAGATCTATCACATCATAACATTAACAGCACAGCACACTACACCAGATTTATAGTGGTTTCCCAAGTTATGGGTACATCCACTTCCCCCTTCGCCTATCCAGTAGAGAACTGGATTCATCCCAACTTCCTTCCACTAACTCAGATCCACAGATCTTACACCTCAGAACCTGATAGGTTCCTACAGCTCAGACTTATACAAGTCCTACCTCAGATTCTTCCCAAGAACCCTACCTCAGGCAACAGCCCTACCTCAGCCTTTATCACTAGGCTTACAACTCAGACTTTCACAAATCATACACCTCAGGCTCTCAGCCCTACATCAGACTTTATAAACACAAGCTTACAACTCAGATCTAAGAAGATCTTACAAGGGAAAAAATATTTAGTTGTACACAAATTTCACCCAGATAGAAATCTCAATTGGTATGAGCTTCTTGATCAGTTCTTGAACATACTGTATACTTCATATTCAACCTGACTTAGCTTTTCAAACCTTCTTGATTGAACAAAATGAGGTTGATCTGACTTGAAGTAGAAGTTGATCTTCAGACAGCTCACTTCTTAGATTCAGAAATAGATCTGAATCTTTCTTTATAGACTATTCAGTATCTGCCTTCGTAAGGGTTCCCCCTCTCTTGATGTTGAATTCTTTCTCTGGTTTTATGTTGGTTTGTTCTCTCTTAATTGCTTCCTTAATTTCTTTGGTTGTCATGGATCAGTCCTTTATATAGAGTTTCTCAATGATTACCGGCTGATCAGATTTGTAACAACCTTCTGACAGTTCTGACAAAGGTATCAGACTTGTTGTTTATGACAGCTGTCAAGTCTTCAGCCGTGACAGCTGATTCTGCAATGACTTTATATCTCAGTAGGAAACACTCAACAAATTACTTTACATGTGTCGACATAAATAGAAAAAGTGTCGACACAAGCCTTGATGATGTCGACACAGCACTCAATGTGTCGACACAGTCATTCTTCTGCTTCTCGACATAGCTTCTGTTTGTATGTGTCGACACAAGTCCTGTGTGTCGATACAGCTGCTCCTGGTCTCGACATAACTGATGCTGACAGATAGCGTTGAGTGTATGTCTAGATATCATTGAGTGTGTGTGTCGACACAAGTCCTGTGTGTCGACACAACTGCTCCTGGTCTTGACATAACTGATGCTGACAGATGGCATTGAGTGTATGTCCAGATATCATTGAGTGTGTGTCGACATAAGTCCTGTGTGTCGACACAAGCCTTTCAGACTCAGTATAGCTTTTGTTGATAGATGACATCTAGTGTATGTCGACACAAGTCCTGTGTGTCGACACAAACCTTATTCAGGTGTCGACACAATTCTTGGGTGTCGATACAAGCCTTTCTTCTAGTGTTGACAAAACTCCTGGGTGTCGACACATCTCCTGCTTTAGGTGTCGATACAATTCCTTGGTATCGACACAGCTCCTGCTTTAGGTGTCAACACAATTCCTTACAAGTGTCGACACTTATACTTAGAATTTTTTTTGCATTTCTTAAACCTGCACACTGAAACTCAAACATCTCATCAAATACAAATTGATGTATATCATTGAGTAAGGGGAGGCTTCTCCAAATCTGTTACATATTTTCCAGTGTACCCAACAATCTTCTCATATTTGTAGAAGTCATAACCCTTAATCAAAAGATATACACCATACATAATAAATCAAAGAAAAATAGATGTTCATACATTTCACTGCAGGGTAACATAGATAATAGATAAACTCAATATTGAAAATGATGTCATTCATTGATAAGAAAATTGTTTAGGTTTACATGTTTCTTTAAAGAACAAAAATCAAAAGATTACATTATTCTATATATTAGCCTATCTATCCTAAGATTGACTAGGCTCCTTGATTACTATTCCTTTTCCAGAGCTGATCTTAGCCTGCACATTAGGTTCAGTATCATCAGCTGGTTTCTTTCCTTTGAGGTCTTTCTTCTTCAGCCTTGATCCTTTGCCTTTCAAAATAGTGAAAAGGCTTTGGGAAGTACTTGTTAGGCTCCAGAACATTAGCAGGTAACTTCACAGCTTTAGCATTTCTCCTATACTGAAGTATAGCCTCTTGCCTTGCCTGATGCTTGATCCACTCTTGCTCAGAGTACCATTTTCCTCTATCATGTGTCCTGTCCTTCACATCTTTCCAGACAGTTAAAATAATGTTCCTAGAGGTAGGAATCCACTGCTTAAAATCAGGCTTCAGTTCTGCCTGTTCTCTAAACCTTTTCTTGGAAAGTTGTGCCTCCCTCTGAGCTTCCTGTGCAGCCTCTGACATTTCTACCTTTTCAGTAATTATATTCTGTGCCTCTTGTGGAGGGCTATACATTTGTTGAACTTCTTGCTGGACTATATCAAAATCAGCTGGAGGATAAATGACCTGTGCAATCTTTGGCTGATCCTCTTCAATATAGGCAGGTTAAACATAAGAATTAGCAGTACTATCATCCTCACATAGGTGTGGAATTCCAAGTGTAGCTCTGATGGTATTAGATACCCATTTTGCATGATTAGAGCTGGCTTTGACTAATATTCTTTCCCCCTTTATGACTTCTCTGGCTATATGATCTCTCAGATCATTCTTTTGAAACCTTATTTGATCAACCAGATATTCTGTACCTTCTTTGTAGTAGGTTTTGAACTTAGTCAGGTGATCAGAAATAGTCTTTTGAGAGGCTTCAATGGCTGTTTGGACAACAGCTAGATCTGCTTGTATGTGCTTGGATACTTCAGTTTTCAAATAAGTAGAAATATTTCCCAGTTTTTTGAGAATTTCATCATGTGAGTCCTTGAGATTTTCATTTGATCTGAATTGATTTTCTAAGATATATCCTTGCTTAATTACAATGTCCTCAACCTCAGTTTTTATTTATTGTTGGTTCTCAGCCAAATATACTACAACATTACCTCCATTATGGAAGCAATCTGTCATCTCTTTCTTATTCAAATTGATTTCAAATCTAATGGACTTGATGTCCTGTGCTAGATGGAAGTGCATCTCCTTATGTGTCTCATCCACATATTTTTCTAATGACTGCCTTTGTTCATCCAATTTGACATGTAGTTGGACCAGTAATGAACTAAAGTCCATGCTTGGAGTAGGTGGTGGTGTGACTGTTTGCATGGCTTTCTTGTAGCCTGAGCTCCTTTTCCTGATTGCAACCATCTTCCTCTTCTTAGCCATAGAGGCTTTCTCATCATCAGAAGATTTTGATGAGCTTTCTATATCAACTATTTCCTTATTAGAAGGGGCATTCAATAGCTCCTCCCCTCAGTTCCTGGCAGTTCCTTTTCTTCTATTTGCTGCTCCCCCTCAGTCCTTGTTGTAGGTAAATCAGGAAATAACTCTTCCATAGTTACCTCTTGCTGCATCTGAACAGGAGGAACAAGATTAGTTTGGAAAACAAAAGGTTCTCCCTGGACATCCAGATTTTTGTCCAGGGCCCTCTCTATAAAGGAGATACTTACTTACTCATCTTGAGCTGTATCTTTCATCTGCATATCTTGTGCTTCCTTCTCAGCAATGATCAGTGCTTCTTTGTTTATGCCTGATACAATATCCATCACTGTATCAGCAGCATACTCACTCTCCAGAGTAGCTTCAGCAATACCTCCCCCTTAGGCAGGCAGCTGTGATTGTTCAATGTCTTGTACTGATATTTCAGGGTGCTCTCCCCCTGGAGTGGAGTCCATCTGATGTTCTGGTTGCTGACTGCTTTCCACTTGATATTGAGCTTCTTTTCCTTGATGGTCTTCATCTGAACTGAAGACTACCTCTTCTTCAGAATCACTGGAGGATTCTGCTTCCTGAATAATTTCTTTCTTCTTCTTATCCTTCTTTGTAACGCCCCCGATTTTTCTGCGGCTTATTTTATTCTCATTTGGCGTTACGGTGACGTATTTTCGTGGCTTGTGCCATTTGTGGAGTGGGTTCTTAACTCCTTAGAACTGAGTGCCCTATTTTGTAGCCTATGGGCAAGATCTCCCTAGCAAGCCGAGTCGTTTTGGGTGACCCGGTGTGGCCTCTCGGGGGATGCTTGTGTTTTGGATTCGGGTGGGTATAACTCGAGTTCTTTTCGTCGAAAAATAATTTCGACTTCGCCGTTGTGTTCGTAGCGTGAGTATTTAGCTACGGTGCGAATTTCATCAAATTCTGAGGTAGTTCGGTTTTCGCGTCGTTTTGGTGCTTTATGTAATTCTTTATTAAATTATATTAATATATATTAATATATATATGTATATATATATATATATATATATATATATATATATATTAGGTTAGAAATGAAACCCCCCCCGTATCATCTTCTCCAAGTAGAATCGTCGCCCCTGTACGAGAGAAAACGGAGAAACCGCCGAGCCTTGCCTTCCACCGCCAATTCCTGGAGCGTTTGTGGACGGAATTCGATTCCGAGAGTGGATTCGGATTGCTCTCGTCAAGACCTTCATTTATACGGTAAGAAATTCGATTTTCGTGGAGTTTTAGGAGGATTGGAATTTTTGGTTTTTGAGGTTTCCACCATTAAAGTTCGGGTTTGCTTGTTAGGTGTTCTTTTGGGTGCTGCTCCTTCTAGTGCAGCGTGAAGAGGAGGGAAAGCCGACCAAGCTTCGCTGGAAATCGAGGCAAGTGGTGTTCTTACCCTTGCCAAGTTGTTTTCTTTTGTTCAAATCCTATTTGCTTCTATCATTTTTATCTCCTATTTTCCATCTCGAATGATTATGCATAGTTTGTATGGTAGTGGTGCGCGTCGTTGGTGATTTCCTGCTGCTACAGCAGTTGCGTGGGTCGTGTGCGCGTTCTGGTGTCGTTCGGGAAATCCCAAACGGTACAGGTTAACCGCGCACGATCATCAACTGTTAGGGTGCACGACCACTGGTCGTGTGCTTCTGTTCGTGCGTGTCTACCTTGTTATTTTTTCCTAAGTTCTATCTCGGATATCGCACGAGCACTGGCAAACAGTGCGCACGACCACTGGTCGTGCGCCACTGATCGTGCGCAGATGCTAAGTTTTCTATTAGGTTTTCTAGGTTCACTTCGCACGATCATCAGCCAATGAGTGCGCACTACCACTGGTCATGCGCCACTGATTGTGCGCTCTGTATATATTTTTCTTCTGCTCCCGTATTTAGTTGGCTTCGTTGCGCGGGTTATGTAGGCATGAGTGTTTTGTGTTGTGTTAAGGTAGTAACGTAAGAATTGTTGTTGCGATAGTTTTGTTTTGCGTGGCACGTTGAGTGAGTGAACCTCAGTCAATGCGGTGTCGAGAGGACCCAGCGCCAAGTCGCGTTGAGTCATTTCAACACTTTTCCCTACCTCGATTTCCGTTCTTGAGTGAATTCTTTGTTTATGTTTTGAGTTTCCTTGTCGGCCGTGTTTTTCTTTCCAAATGGTCGAATCGTGGGTCGTGGTTAGTAGTGGTGGTTTGAAGCTCTTCATGGGGGAGGTGTTGTGTAAATTAGCCGTGGCCACCCTTTTTTTCTATCTTGCACCAGGTACGGGCTGGGCAAGGGGGTGGAAGGTCCCTAGTGCTTTTACATGTAGACCCTTAAGCTTGTTGACTTGGAAATGGTGGTTGGGGAACTGAGTTTGCCTCCAACCCGGATCCATGTTGTTTGTATTGCTACTACCATCTCCCACAGCTTAGGGTATTAGGTATTTCTTCCTTGGTAGATTACAGCACTTTGGGCTCTTGGTAGCCTAGTAGGCTCTGCAGGAAGTAGTTTCTGGGCAGGGTTGATGCTGTTTCCTCGCACCTGGTGCATTTCTTTCTGTCTTTCCATGGGCAGTTGTGACCTTTTTCTGCTTTGTGTTTTCCTCTTTCATTTATTCCCTGGTGGACACTCTCATGCAGTTTCTTTTTATTTTGTTTGCTGAGGTATTCTGTTTTCTTTTGGAATGCCTCAGGTTCTGAGCTGTAGCCAGTTTGGTGGCTAGGTTGCGGTGGTGTTGTTGGTGGTCTCTTGGACTTTGGAGATCCTGTTGCTTTGTTTGTGAGGTAGTTTTTTGTGCTTTTCTTACAGACATACATATGTGTCAGTGGGTTCGTGTCAGGTTGTTGGCGCCCACTGGTAGTTTTTACCTTTGTACTAGATATATTACTTTTGCTACTACCATTTTCTGGAGATAGTCTACTTGCTCTAGGGAGGATTTATGCTAGGTTGCTAGTTATTTTAAAACTACAACTATTCCTATAAGTACAGCTCTTGATCAGCATGTTTTCATAAAATTAAATCACTATTTTCCAAACGACATATAAAGATCGATTTCTTATATATAGTATAAACTATATGTAGAGTCTTGCTAGCATAAGTGGTTCTCTTGGGACTCTTATGCACCTTCTTAGGATGTCAATCTTGAATAAAGTATCTTCCACAGCGTAAAGTATAGTTTTTAATTGTGGACTAGGTGATCCACCGAGCCGAGGGATACAACCACTAAAATATAACTGATTTTCTAATCATTAAACGCATGATTTTCTTTCATTAAGTTTGTGGATGGGTTTGCCTGAGCGTCAGCAGTTATCCCCTGCTTGACGTGGCATCATGACGCGTGTTTTCTCATACTCTGATAATTCCTAAATTCGGAGAAAATGCGGGTTGTGACAGTTGGTATCAGAGGGAGGTTGCTTGACAAGTTAGTCGGGCAACCTTCCTTTGTTTGTTTTTGGTAGTTCATCATCATGTCATTCACACAACGATATGTCATCAGCACGTCTTGGCAAAAGCACGAACACTACACTCATAGCATAACATGAAGTATACGGGGCATATTATGTAGTATGGGATGCATAATATGTGTTCGTATATGGATCAACCATAGGGGCAACTTGTGAGGGTTATGTAGTATGGGATGCATAACCTCACCACATGGCTGCGACTAGCACGTTTTCTTTTTCGTTGCATGAGAATGTTATGTAGTATGGGATGCATAACATTTTCATGTGTACGCCGCTCATAACATACATTAGGGCCTTTTTAGAATGCATAACACAAACATGCATAACATAACATTGCATAAGCACAACGTGCCAAGCTAAAGACTGGCAGGATGACATATGTACACACATAAGTTTTCAAGTCAAAATAATATAAAGTCATGCATTCCCGATCTAGGCACAAGAGTTAGTATGGTGGTGGTTAACAATCTTATGCTAGGGCATAACATCAAATTTTGTTAAAAAAAAGATAAACTCCCAGAGCAAGTTTAGCAGCTTAAAGTCTATATCTATATATGTATTGTCTGTACTTGTAGTTGGTTCTAGTCGTGGTATTAGGATCTAATTTGTGTTGTTATGCTTTGAGGATGGCGAGACGTCCTTCGACTAGATCGAATCCCCTGTCTGAGGGTGAGTCATCTAGAGTTCAGAACGATGCAGTGATCGAGAGTCTGCGTCAGAGTAGCGATTCCATGAGCAGGCAGTTGGTAGAGATGCAGGCCCAGATTCAGTCCCTGGTGGCGGTTGTGGCAGGTCAGACTTAAGGTGTGCAAGGTCCTGCAGGGGGGTTAGCTATCCCTCCTCCTCCTGCACCCCTAAGACCTCCAGTGGTGGTGCCAGCCGAGATGGCCTTCATCTCGCAGTTTCAGAGGCTGAGCCCCCCACTTATGACGGGAAGGCAGATTTCATGGTGATAGACGACTGGCTGATCTCCATGGAGGAGATGTTCTCGTACTCAGGGATTGCAGATGATCAGAGGGTGATGATAGCCGCCTATCAGCTTAAAGGTTTGGCTAAGAGTTGGTGGCTGAGAGAGAAGGAGAGTTTGGTAGCTGGATGCTCTTGGGAAGGGTTCAAGGAGATGTTGTTGAGGAAGTTCTTACCCTCGGTCGAGCGTGACCGCCTCATGAATGACTTCCTCCATCTGAAGCAAAGGCAACTCTCGCTGGGTGAGTATGAGATAGAGTTCAGCAAGTTGAGCCGTTTTGCCCCTGGATTGGTCAGCATTGAGGCTGATCGGGTTAAACGATTTCTCGGTGGTTTGAGGAGCGAGGTGCAGCAGTTGACTAGTGCTTATGGGTCAGAGACTTATGCAGGAGTAGTAGATGCTGCTCTGAAGGTGGAGGCTATTGAGACCGCGAAGAGCAGAGGCCAGCAAATGAGGATGGACAAGAGGAAGTTTGTGGAGGAGAAGAAACCCCAGGTACCCGGTGCGGCTCCAGGAAAGAGGAGCAAGGTTGAGTGCAGCTTCTGTGGCCGGTCAGGCCACCCCGTCGAGAGATGTTTCAAGAAGGCAGCAGCTCAGAGGAAGGAGCAGGTTCATGCGATTCAGGGTGCTCCTAGGAGAGATGTCTCCTATTCTGTTTGCAAGCGATCCGGGCATGATGCTGCCCAATGCTGGTCCAAGGATAAAGTCTGCTTTCAGTGTGGGCAAAAGGGACACATCAAGTCTAGGTGTCCTCAGGTTCAGCCTGTTCTTCCTGCAATTCCACTTCAGGCTCTACCTCCACCTCAGCGTGTGGACAAGGGAAAGGGAAAGCTGAACGTGATCTCTTCCGAGGAGGCTCAAGCTTCGACTCAGGTCATCTCAGGTTAGTTGTCATTCTAGCCTGAAAGTTTTGTTCTTGTTTTGCTTGAATGTTTGCGGTATTGTTGTGGTAGTTCCTTAGTTTTCTATGCTCCTATAGGGAAATTTAAGGTGAAGAACCGCTGGGCGCGTGTTCTGTTCGACTCCGGCGCTACCCACTCGTTCGTGGCTAGAGCCTTTGTGGAGCGACATCGGTAGACTTTAGATCGAGTTCGGGATACCTTCCGTGTCAAGTTCCCCTCTGGTGAATCTGTGTTGTCAGATTTGGGCATATTGGATTGCCCTGTTTTGTTGGGGGACTTTCTTGCGAAGGCAGACCTGAAGATGATTGATCTGGAGGACTTCGATGTTATTTTGGGCATGGACTGGCTGTCTAGGTATGATGCAGTCATTCAGTGCAAAGAAAAGTGCTTGGACTTCATCAGGGACGACGGTCAGCCCGGCAGCGTATATGCTGATCTATGCCAGGATTCTCCTGTCATTTCTGCGGTATGTGCTCAGAAGCTGTTTCTTTCAGATTGTTTTGCTTGTTTGGTCTCGATGGTTGAGACCGCTGTTAGTGGACCACGCTTGGAGGAGATTCCAGTTATTCGTGGCTTCGCCGATGTTTTTTCGGATGATCTGCCGGGTCTTCCTCCCGAGCGGGATGTGGAGTTTGTGATTGATTTAGAGCCGGGTACACTTCCTATTGCTAAGGCGCCATACCGGATGGCCCCTCGTGAGTTAGAGGAGTTGCGGGTTTAGTTGGATGAGCTGTTGGCAAAGGGATTTATCAGGCAGAGTTCGTCGCCTTGGGGTGCTCCTGTGCTGTTTGTGAAGAAGAAAGATGGGTCGATGCGGCTTTGCATCGACTATAGAGAGCTGAACAAAGTCACAATTAAGAACAGGTACCCTCTGCCGAGGATCAATGATTTATTTGACCAGTTGCGCGGTAGAACGGTGTTCTCAAAGATCGATCTTCGTTCTGGCTATCATCAGCTCAGGATCCGTGAGGCAGATATTCCACGGACTGCGTTTAGATCAAGGCATGGGCATTTTGAGTTCTTGGTGATGTCGTTTGGTCTGACCAACGCACCATCAGCCTTCATGGATATGATGAACCGGGTGTTCAAGGATTTCTTAGACAAGTTCGTGGTGGTCTTCATCGATGACGTGTTGGTTTATTCTCGCAGCACGGAGGAGCACGAGCAGCATCTGCGCTTGGTTCTATCAGAGTTGAGGAATCACAAGTTATTCGCCAAGTTGAGCAAGTGCGAATTTTGGTTGCCTCAGGTCTCGTTTCTAGGCCACGTGGTGAACAAGGATGGGATCTCGGTCGACCCAGAAAAGATCGCAGCAATGATGGATTGGAGTAGGCCGAATACGCCTAAGGAGATCAGGAGCTTCCTAGGGTTGGCTGGCTACTACATAAGGTTCGTGGAGGGTTTCTCTTCCCTAGCTACACCTTTGACCAAGCTGACTCAGAAGAACGTGGCTTTTGTTTGGAGCGAGAAGTGCGAAGAAGCCTTTCTGGAGCTAAAGAAGAGATTGTACACTGCTCCCGTTCTGACCCTGCCTACTGAGGGTGTGGATTATGATGTATACGTGGATGCTTCGCATGTAGGTCTGGGTTGTGTGTTAATGCAGGTTGGAAAAGTGATTGTTTATGGGTCAAGGCAACTGAAGACTCATGAGAAGAATTATCCTACGCATGACCTTGAGTTTGCAGCGGTAATTTATGTGTTGAAGTTGTGGAGGCATCTACTTTATGGGGCTCAGTGCAAGATCTTCACCGACCATAAGAGCCTGAAGTACGTGTTCACGCAGAAGGAGTTGAATCTGCGCCAGCGGTGGTGGTTAGAGTATGTGGCCGATTATGATGTAGAGATCCAGTATCATCCAAGCAAGGCCAATGTGGTGGCCGACGCCCTGAGCCGAAGGACGGGAAAGATCTTTAACCTCTCTGCCGATCGTTTAGTGGAGTAGTTCCTCCTTATGGATATATCAGTGGGATGTTGCGGTTTGTAGAGTAGTTTATCAGTGGCAGAGCCGACTTGGATTTCTTTGACCAGACTACACCAGAAGGACAATCCGGATCTTTTGCACTTATTCACCAGGACCGAGAAGGGGGAGTTGCCAGATTTTGCTATCGATGATGCGGGTACTTTGAAGTACTGTGGCAGGTTTTGCATCCCCGCTGTTGGGAACATTAGAAGTATGATTTGCAGAGAGGCTCATGGATCCAGCATTGCCTACCATCCAGGATCTACGAAGATGTATCATGACTTAAAGCAAATTGCCTGGTGGTATGGCATGAAAGGTGATATTGCCCGATTTGTTGCTGAGTGCCACACTTGCAAGCGTGTGAAGGCCGATCATGGAAGGCCTGGTGGCAAGTTGACTCTGTTAGAGATCCCGACTTGGAAGTGGGAAAGTATATCTATGGACTTCATTACGGGCTTACCGAAATCCCCGAGGGGATTTGATTCTGTTTGGGTTATAGTGGATAGATTGACGAAGTGTGCTCACTTCGTGTCATATAAGATTGATTTCCCGATGAAGAAGATAGCGGAGTTGTACTTGAATGAAGTCATCCGACTCCACGGTGTGCCGGTTAGCATCATTTCTGATCGAGACTCCCGGTTTACTTCTCGTTTTTGGCAGAGTCTGTAGGAGGGTTTGGGTACGGATCTGAGGTATTCTACTGCTTACCACCCACAGATCAATGGGCAAACGGAGCGGGTGAACCAGATAGTTGAGGATATGATCCGATGCTACATTTTAGACCATGGTGGAGCGTGGGATGAGCGGCTGCGACTTATGGAATTTGCATACAACAACAGTTATCAGGAAAGTTTGCAGATGGCTCCGTTCAAAGCCTTGTATGGGAGGCGCTGCAGAACTGCGTTGTTTTGGGCTGAGGCTGGTGAGAGACCTTTGTTGGGTCCAGATGCTCTTGAGGAGATGGAAGTCGCAGTGAAGCTTATTCGGGAGAAGCTTCGTATAGCTCAGGAGAGGTACGAGAAGAATGCCAATCAGCGTAGATCTGCCTTGGAGTTTTCCGTAGGGGACCTTGTATTTCTTAAGGTTTCCCCGATGGTGGGTGTAAAGAGGTTTGGTAAGAATCGGAAATTGGACCCAAGGTATGTGGGCCCGTTTGAGATTTTGGAGCGGATTGGAGTGTCAGCGTATAGATTGGATTTGCCAGCAAACTTCCTAGGTGTTCATAATGTTTTTCATGTTAGCCAGTTGCGAAAGTGTGTGCGTAGCAGTGGGCAGCTCTTGGACGTTGTGCCCCAGTTGGAGCCCAACCTCTCTTTTGTTGAGGTGGCAGTTCGTATTTTGGATACTCAGGAGCGAGTGCTGCGAAAGAAGTCCATACCGATGGTGAAAGTTCTTTGGAAAAATCAGGATTTGGAGAGCGCGACTTGAGAGCAAGAGTCGGCCATGAGGAGGGCTTACCCTCACCTGTTTAGCTGATTTGATCGGTATGTTTCCCTTCTTGTAACTCCTATTCGTTACTTATCCTTCTTTAGTAGGAGTGTTGTGCGTAAAGTTTCGGGACGAAACTTTCTTTTAGGGGGAGTGACTGTAACGCCCCCGATTTTTCTGCGATTATTTTTATTCTCGTTTGGCATTACGATGACGCGTTCCGTGGCTTCCACCATTAAAGTTCGGGTTTGCTTGTTAGGTGTTCTTTTGGTTGCTGCTCCTTCTAGTGCAGCGTGAAGAGGAGGGAAAGCCGACCAAGCTTCGCCGGAAATCGAGGCAAGTGGTGTTCTTGCCCTTGCCAAGTTGTTTTCTTTTGTTCAAATCCTATTTGCTTCTATCGTTTTTATCTCCTATTTTTCCATCTCGAATGATTAGGCATAGTTTGTATGGTAGTGGTGCGCGTCGTTGGTGGTTTCTTGCTGCAACGGCAGTTGCGTGGGTCGTGTGCGCGTTCTGGTGTCGTTCGGGAAATCCCAAACGGTACAGGTTAACCACGCACGATCATCAACCGTTAGGGCACACGACCACTGGTCATGTGCCTCTGTTCGTGCGCGTCTACCTTGTTATTTTTTCCTAAGTTCTGTCTCGGATATCGCACGAGCACTAGCAAACAGTGCGCACGACTACTGGTCGTGCACCACTGATCGTGCGCAGATGCTAAGTTTTCTGTCAGGTTTTCCAGGTTCACTTCGCACGATCATCAGCCAATGAGTGTGCACGACCACTGGTCGTGCGCCACTGATCGTGCGCTCTGTATATATTTTTCTTCTACTCCCGTATTTAGTAGGCTTCGTTGCGCGGGTTATGTGGGCATGAGTGTTTTGTGTTGTGTTAAGGTAGTAACGTAAGAGTTGTTGTTGTGATAGTTTCGTTTTGCGTGGCACATTGAGTGAGTGAAGCTCACTCAATGCGGTGTCGAGAGGACCCAGCGCCAAGTCGCGTTGAGTCATTTCAACACTTTTTCCCTACCTCGATTTCCGTTCCCGAGTGAATTCTTTGTTTATGTTTTGAGTTTCCTTGTCGGCCGTGTTTTTCTTTCCAAATGGCCGAATCGTGGGTCGTGGTTAGTAGTGGTGGTTTGAAGCTCTTCATGGGGGAGGTGTTGTGTAAATTAGCCGTGGCCACCCTTTTCTTCTATCTTGCACCAGGTACGGGCTGGGCAAGAGGGTGGAAGGTCTCTAGTGCTTTTACATGTAGACCCTTGAGCTTGTTGACTTGGAAATGGTGGTTGGGAAACTGAGTTTGCCTCCAACCCGGATCCATGTTGTTTGTATTGCTACTACCATCTCCCACAGCTTAGGGTATTAGGTATTTCTTCCTTGGTAGATTACAGCACTTTGGGCTCTTGGTAGCCTAGTAGGCTCTGCAGGAAGTAGTTTCTGGGCAGGGTTGATGTGTTTCCTCGCACCTGGTGCATTTCGTTCTGTCTTGCCATGGGCAGTTGTGACCTTTTTCTGCTTTGTGTTTTCCTCTTTCATTTATTCCTTGGTGGACACTCTCATGCAGTTTCTTTTTATTTTGCTTACTGAGGTATTCTGTTTTCTTTTGGAATGCCTCAGGTTCTGAGCTGTAGCCAGTTTGGTGGCTAGGTTGCGGTGGTGTTGGTGGTGGTCTCTTGGACTTTGGAGATCCTGTTGCTTTGTTTGTGAGGTAGTTTTCTGTGCTTTTCTTACAGACATACATATGTGTTAGTGGGTTCGTGTCAGGTTGTTGGCACCCACTGGTAGTTTTTACCTTTGTACTAGATATATTACTTTTGCTGCTACCATTTTCTGGAGATAATCTACTTGCTCTGGGGAGGATTTATGCTAGGTTGCTAGTTATTTTAAAACTACAACTATTCCTATAAGTACAGTTCTTGATCAGCATGTTTTCATAAAATTAAATCACTATTTTCCAAACGACGTATAAAGATCGATTTCTTATATATAGAATAAACTATATGTAGAGTCTTGCATAGCATAAGTGGTTCTCTTGGGACTCTTATGCACCCTCTTAGGATGTCAATCTTGAATAAAGTATCTTCCGCAGCGTAAAGTATAGTTTTTAATTGTGGACAAGGTGATCCACCGAGCCGAAGGATACGACCTCTAAAATATAACTTATTTTCTAATCATTAAACTCATGATTTTCTTTCATTAAGTTTGTGGATGGTTTTGCCTGAGCGTCAGCAGTTATCCCCTGCTTGACGTGGCATCATGACGCGTGTTTTCTCATACTCTGATAATTCCTAAATTCGGAGAAAATGCGGGTTGTGACATTCTTGACCTATTTTTGTGGAGTAGAAACCTCCTTAGTCAATACTCTATCCCATCTGGAGAGAATCCTCACATCCATCCTCATCATTTTATTGATCTTGGATCCTGGCAGTTGATTCATAATATCTGGGATACATGAACCTAAACACAAGCTTAGGATTCTACCCAGATTTGGCTTCTTGATTTCTTCTTGGATCTTGTCAAATACTACTGATGACCAGTCTGTTTTTACAATGAATATTACTCTGGTCATTAGGTTGAACATGTAGGCAGATATCCTATCATGTCCTCCAGTCTTGCACATAATCACCTTGCCTATGATTTCTAAAAGAAACTTACCTTGGGAATTCATCCCCTTCCTGGTGATAGACGATCCTACCTTGTTATTTGGATTCAATCCACACCAATTTAGTGCATCCTTTATCATAAATGGAAGTACGTCATCATCTTCTTTAACCCGGGGAAGTTGAAGCGACTTCCTGATCGTCTTAAGTGTGAGTTTTACTCTTGAGTCCTGAACTGTGGCTTTCATCTTTTTTCCTTCATAATCCACATTTGCAGACAAGTAGAATTCAAGGACTTCCTTCTTCCAAATTCTTGTAGGTTAAGAGACCAAAAACTCTAAGCCATTTTCGAAAATTAGGGTAATCACACCCTTGATGTCATGTGAAGCTGTTTCGAATCCCCGTGAACTAGCTCAAATCCTTCATTCACCTTGTCATCCTGGTGTGGCGCCATTGACGAAAGAGAGAGAAAGAAGAGAAGAGAAGTGAATATCTATATCGACACAAGGTCTACAGTCGGGAATTCTGAAGGCGTAATCGACCATATTTTGTCTTCCCCAATTTATAGTCTACTGATAAAGGGTAGGTCAAAGGACACACTTTACTTAGTAATAATACTAGTTGACATAGTTTTACATGTGTCGACATAAAAGACTTAGGTCTCTACAAAGTTTATTTTTAGTCGACACGTCTATGTGTCGACATACTTGTGTTAGTGTCGACATGGGCTAGTCAAGTCTCGTCAGAGTGTGTCGACACCAATTCTTGTGTCGACACAAATACTGTTCATGTGTTCACACAACATACTGAGAATGTCGACACAATTTGCTTGTATCGACACAAACTTTCTTACTTACCCAATTTTCCTGAGAGATTTTGTGCCTATATATTCTACTTAAGAAAGCTTGTGTTTACCTATTATAGGTTCAACATACCTAATTCAATTTTAAAATAATTGAATTTAGTTTCATCTAGAGGTTTTGTAAAAATATCAGCAATATGATTATTAGTGTTCACAAATTCTAGACTAATATCTTCCTTCTCCACATGTTCTCTGATGAAATGAAACTTAATTTCTATATGCTTAGTTCTACTGTGTGAGACAGGATTTTTAGCAATAGAAATAACACTAGTAGAATCAAAGAATAGTGGAATTCTACTTACCTTGATGTCATAGTCTTCAAGTTGATGCTTTATCCACATCAACTGTGCACAGCAGCTACCTGCAGCTATATATTCTGACTCAACAGTTGAGATAGCTACACTTGCTTGCTTCTTGTCGCTCCATGACACTAGCCTTCCACCTATGAATTGACAAGTTCATGTGGTACTCTTCCTGTCTTTTTTGTACCCTGCAAAGTCTGCATCTGAAAAGCCTGTTAGTAAGAAATCTCTATTCTTAGGGTACCAAAGACCTAGATTAGGTGTGCCCTTAAGATATCTCAAAATTCTCTTGACACCAATATAATAAGATTACTTTGGGCATGCTTGGTACCTAGCACAGACACATATTGCATACATGATGTCAAGTCTACTAGCAGTCAAGTAGCGTAGAGAGCCAATTATCCCTCTATCAAAGACTCATCAATAGGTTTCCCTGCCTCATCTTTGCCTGTAGGCATACTTGTTCTCATTGGAGTTTTCATGGTGGAGACTGAGTCCATTCCATATTTATTAATCAACTCCTTGGTGAACTTAGACTGAGATATGGATAATCCATCATCATTCTATCTAACTTGAAGTCCCAGGAAGAACTTCAGCTCACCCATACTGCTCATTTCAAACTTCCCTTGCATATGTTTGGCAAACATTCTACAAAGGTTGTTTTAAGTAGATCAAAATATGATGTCATCAACATATATCTGGACTAGGATGATCTTGCCTTTAGATTCCCTAAAGAATAGAGTTTTGTCTATCTTTCCTCTAGAGAATTTATTCTCAATAAGAAAAGCAGACAAGGTTTCATACCAAGCCCTAGGGGCTTGTTTCAAATCATATAGAGATTTCCTAAGCCTATATACATAGTTAGGATACTGAGAGTCTACAAAACCTGAGGGTTGTTTAACATTGACTTCCTCTTTTAAGTCACCATTCAGAAATACTGACTTTACATCCATTTGATATATCTTGAAACGTTGATAGGCAGCATAGACCAAGAACAACCTTATAGCTTCCAGCCTTGCCACTGGGGAAAAGGTTTGATCAATGTCAATCCCTTCTTCTTGCCTGTAGCCTTTTGCTACCATCCTGACCTTGTTTTTTATTATGGTGTCATTCTCATCAAGTTTATTTATGTAGATCCACTTGGCTCCTATAACATTATGATTCTTTGGTTTTGGAACTAGTTCCCAGACTTTACATCTTAATTGATTCAACTCTTCTTGTATAACATCAATCCAGTTTGTGTCTAGAATGGCTTCTTCAAGCTTCTTGGGTTCTATCTGTGGAAAGAAGCTTGAACATAGAACAGTGTTCATGCTCTTGCTCCTGGTTAGTACACCTTGACTTGCATCCCCAATGATTTGGTGAGCTGGATGATCCTTCAAGTATCTTCTTGCTGGAGGAAATCTGCCAACCTCTTGGCCTTCTTCATTTTCCTAATCCTGATGCACTTCACTGTTTTCCTCTTCATCCAGTGAATCTTGTTCTCTCCCTGGAAAGCATGCATCCTTTTCTTCATCCAGCCTAGCAGGTGCTTCTTCATTAATAATCAACTTGTCTAGCCTGTCCTTTAAACCTATAGAACTATTTAAATAGCTAGATAATTCACTATTAATCAACTTAGACGCATCAAATACTACATGCACAAATTCTTCTACAACTTGTGTAGTCAAGTTGTAGATCCTGTATGCCCTACTATTATTGCTATACCCAACAAATATCCCTTCTAGGGATTTGACAGCAAACTTAGTTTTGTAGTGTTTACCATTACTAGTACATAACACTTGCTACCAAAGATTCTGAAGTAGGAAATGTTTGGTTTTCTGCCTTTCAAAATCTCATAGGGAGTCTTCTTATGTTTCTTATTGATGGAAGCTCTATTGAGTACATGACATGTAGTATTTAATGCCTCAGTCCAAAAGTACTCAGGGAGAGTAGTGTCACTAAGTAGTGTTCTACTTGCCTTAATTAGAGTCCTATTCATTCTTTCAGTAACTCCATTTTGCTGTGGAGTTCTAGGTGAGGAGAACTCCTGATAAATCCCAAGTTCTTCACATAACTTTGTCATACACTCAGACTGAAATTCAGTTCCATGGTCACTTCTGATTTTGACCACTGAAATGTCAAACTCATTCTGAATTTGTCTAACAAAAGTCTGGAAGACAGTAGGGGTTTCAGATTTCTGCCTCAAGAAGAAAACCCATGTGAATCTAGAATAGTCATTCACAATAACTAATGTGTATACTTTCCTACCTTAACTATGAACTGACATAGGACCAAACAAATTCATATGCAAGAGATATAGATATTTCATTGAATCTTTGGTATCAAGTACTTGGAAAGAGGACTTAGTCTGTTTGCCCTTTTGGCAAGTTGAACAAACACCCTCTTTAATGCACTTGACCTGAGGACCATTCCTCACTAACCCCATACTAAATAGCTGTCCTATTGACTTATAGTTACAATGAGCCAGCTTCTTGTGCCATTGGACACACTGTGATGCTTTCTCACCTACAACTAGACAAATGGGTGAGATGTTATACTCACAATCAAGGTTAAGACAATATACATTCCCTTTCCTAGTGCCAGTTAGAATGATCTCTTGATCACTTGACCTCCTTATTTGGCACTCCCATTTGAGGAAAGAGATGTCATAACCTAGATCACTAAGTTGACTTATGCTAATCAGGTTATGTTTCAGACCCTTCACATAAGTAACTTGAGTGATAGTAATAGAATTATTAGAAATGTTACCAAATCCTTTGATGATTCCTTTTTCAGATCAACCAAAGATTACTTTGGGTCCATTCTCTATGGGTGCATAGTCCCTCAACATTCTTCTTGTTCCAGTCATGTGCCTGGAACATCCACTATCCAAGTACCATATAGGGGTATGGCCACTTGGATTCACCTATATGAAAGAAAGATTTACCTATCCTCAGAACCCAAATTGTTATTGGGTCCTAGGTTCTTGTTAGTTTGAAATCTATCATGCTTACCTGTAGCTTTTCTGACAGGTAAGATGTTCTTGTTTTTAACACTTGTGTTAAACCAACAATCTATGGCAAAGTGGCCCACCTTGCCACAACACCAACACTCAAATCTGTTGTACCTTCTCTTAGGTACAGGCTTCTCAACATTGTTACTAGCATTCCTTTTAACTGTTGGTGCTGGAGCAGCATAACCCAAGGATTCCTTAAGAACATGATGGGTTTGCTTATAGAGTGGCCTATTGGCATATACACCCTTGACAATGAGATCTCCATACTCACAGTGACCATGAGTAATATCATGATCATACCTGTTTGTAGGTTACATCACTTTCCTAAAGGAAATAGGGGGTTTTGTGTCTAGTGGCTGAACTGGTCCTTTGCCTTTTCCTGAAGAATTTGCTGCCCTAGTTCTTTACTTGAAGCCTAGTCCCGTCTTTGCTTTTTGAGATATGAAGTTATCTATTAAAGAAAAGATATACTTTGGCTTTGAAAATTCAGCCATTAGATCCCTTTCTTTCTAGAGTCTTACTTCCAGATTTTTGATATGATTTTCTTTGAAGAAGATTGTGTCCATCTGAATAATAGTTATGTTCTTCAATTTAGCAACCTCCTTCAGTTTCAAATCCATCAGCTTGGCTGATTCTGATGCAGCCTGCTTAAGAGATTCAATTTCCTTGGCCTGCTCTTTGACAAGAAACTTGCTCCTCTTTAGAGCTTGCAACAACCCACCATACTCATCAATGAGTTGATATACATCCCCCTATGACTCAGAACAATCCACATCTCTTGATGTAGATTCTTCTGATTCTAATTTAGTAAAATAATCAGAAGCTAAGGGAGAACTATATACCTTACTTGGACCAGGCTGATCCTGACACTGATCATCTTCTGATAGAGCCATCAGCCCTTTACAGCAATAGTCTTCAACTCCATTTATGGAGTCTAGCATTTGTAAGAATTCGGATTCCCTAGAATCCTCTTATGTAGAGAACAGCCCAACATATGCTTCTGCATCATCTTCTTCTCCAGATTCAGTGGATGAAGAGTCTATCCAACTCTTCTACTTCTGAGCAACAAGGGATTTCTCCTTCTTGCCTTTTACTTGATGCTTCTTCTTGTCTTTAGACTCCTTCCTCTTGTCAGGACAGTCAGCTATGACATGTCCAGACCTATTGCAGCATTAACAAACAATCTAAGAATTAATTTGTTTACTAGGATTTAAGGCATACCTATCCTTCTTGGAAGTCTTCTTTTTCTTGTAATAATCATTTTTGGAAAAGGATGTTGAAGGCTTGGTTCTCCATTTCTTCTTTTTCATAAACCTCTGAAACTGCCTTGTAAAGGCAGCAAAGTCTTCATCAGAATGGTGGCTGTCTGATGTACTGATGTCAGGATTTTCTGCTTCAGCCTCAGCACTTCTTCTAGGTGGAGAAGGATACTTTCTCCTACCCTTTCTTTTGCCTTCAACCTTGAAGGCTACTGACTTATCTTTATACTCAGACTGCTTCTTTTCTCTTCCTCTTTTCTGGCAGTGAGCTGCATTTCATAAGATAGCAGCTTTCCAAACAATGTGGGTGGAGGTGTATCAGCAATCCTTGCAACCTCTCTGATGACACATATCTTTGTATCCCAGTCCTTGGTTAGCGGCCTGAGAAACTTGTCATTTAATTCATATGTGCTGAATACTCTTCCATAGGTCATCAGCTCATTTACTATTCTGAAAAACTTATTGTAACATTCTGCTATGCTGTCAGACTTGGCTTGTCTAAAGCTTTCATATTTTTGATTCAGCATAGATTTCCTATCCTCTCTAACTTCTTCAGTTCCCTCCATATAAACAATCAAGGTGTCCCACATCTCCTTAGACGTTTTGCAATATACCAAGTTCTGAAATGTGGCATCATTTATAGCACTTACAATAATGTTTTGTGTTCTCTTATCTAATGTTGCCAGGATGATCTCATCCTTAGTCATTTTAGAAAAGCTCTTTGGGGTTTGTAGATTTGCATCAAGAGCTTATACCTTCATTGGAATGAATGGACCTTCTTATACTGTGATGTAGAATCTTGGATCAGATGCTTCCATGAACAACTTGACCCTTTCCTTCCATATCCCAAAACTTTCTTTCCTGCAGATGGGCAGTTTCATGTATCCAAATTCCTTCTGATTCTTATTTGAACCCATTCTTGCTATCTGTTAATTGCCTTAGAGATTCACTCAGACTGTTAGGTCTATCTTTGAGCAACCTCCCTCTGATACCACTTGAAATACATGATTTCAAGAGCCTAGACACCTAGAGGGGGGGTGAATAGGTTCTAATTTTCTTTAATAATTTTAAGCAAGTAACTAGATATATCATAACATAACATTCACAGCACAACACACTACACCATATTTATAGTGGTTCCCCAAGTTTTGGGTACATCCACTTTCCCCCTTCACCTATCCAGTAGAGAACTGGATTCAGCCCAACTTCCTTCCACTAACTAAGATCCACAGATCTTACACCTCAGAACCTGATAGGTTCCTACAGCTCAGAATTATACAAGTCCTACCTCAGATTCTTCCCAAGAACCCTACCACAAGCAACAGCCCTACCTCATCCTTTATCACTAGGCTTATAACTCAGACTTTCACAAGTCCTACACCTCAGGCTCTCAGCCCTACCTCAACCTTTATAAACACAGGCTTACAACTCAGATCTAAGAAGATCTTACAAAGAAAAAAGAATATTTAGTTGTACAGAAATTTCACCAGATAGAACTCTCAATTGGTGCGAGCTTCTTGATCAGTTCTTGAACAAACTCTATACTTGAGATTCAACCTGACTTAGCTTTTTCAAAGCTTCTTGATTGAACAAAATGAGGTTGATCTGACTTGAAGTAGAAGTTGATCTACAGACAGCTCCCTTCTTAGATTCAGAAATAGATCTGAATCTTTCTTTGCAGACTGTTCAGGATCTGCCTTCTTAAGGGTTCCCCCTCTCTTGATGTTGAATTCTCTCTCTGGTTTTGTGTTGGTTTGTTCTCTTTTAATTGCTTTCTTAATTGCTTTGGTTGTCATGGATTAGTCCTTTATATAGAGTTTCTCAATGATTACCGGCTGATCTAGTTTGTAACAACCTTCTGATAGTTTTGACAAAGGTGTCAGACTTGTTGTTTATGACAGCTGTCAAGTATTCAGCTGTGATAGCTGATTCTGCAATGACTTTATATCTCATCAGGAAACACTCAGCAAATTACTTCACATGTGTCGACACAAATTGACTAAGTATCTACATAAGCCTTGATGATGTCGACACAGCACTCAATGTGTCGACACAAATTGACTAAGTATCGACACAAGCCTTGATGATGTCGACACATCACTCAATGTGTCGAAACAGTCATTCTTCTGCTTCTCGACACATCTTCTGTTTGTATGTGTCGACACAAGTCATGTGTGTAGACACTACTGCTCCTGGTCTCGACATAACTTATGATGACAGATGCCATTGAGTGTATGTCTAGATGTCATTGAGTGTGTGTGTCGACACAAGTCCTGTGTGTCGACACAACTGCTCCTGGTCTTGATATAACTGATGCTGATAGATGGCATTGAGTGTATATCCAGATGTCATTGAGTGTGTGTTGACACAAGTCCTGTGTATGAATACAAGCCTTTCAGACTCAGTATAGCTGTTTTTGATAGATGGCGTTGAGTTTGTGTTGACACAAGTCCTGTGTGTCGACACAAACCTTCTTCAGGTGTCGACACAATTCTTGGGTGTCGACACATGCCTTTCTTCTGGTGTCGACAAAACTCATGGGTGTCGACACATCTCTTGCTTTAGGCGTCAACACAATTCCTGGGTGTCGACATAGCTCTTGCTTCAGGTGTCGACACAATTCCTTACAAGTGTCGATACTTGTACTTAGAAATTTTTCCTGCATTTCTTAAACCTGCACACTAAAACTCAAACATCCCATCAAATACAAATTGATGTATATCATTGAGTAAGGAGAGGATTCTCCAAATTTGGTACATATTTTCAAGTGTACCCAACATTATCCCTATTGGTTCAGGTGAGAACCATAAAGAGTTGAGCTCAATGAAGCCTCATATATATAGGAAAGAGAACTGTTGAATCCGGAAGGAAATGGTGAGGTTATTTATGGAAGCTTCACACCCAAGGATATTCATCACAGTTCAAGAGGGATCCTTCATTCCCATGAAGGTCTCTATCATTAATGCAAATGTCCAAACTCTAAAGAAGTATACTGAGATGACCGAGGATGAAGTCATTCTAGCAACCATGGATAAAAGGGCTCAAAATATCATTATCAGTGCTATAGATGACTCCATCTTCTAAAACCTGGTCCACTACAAAACTGCTAAAGCAATGTGGGATTATCTTATAGTATACATGGAAGGAACAGAGGAGGTGAAAGATGACATGAAATCACTCATGAATCAGCAATATGAGGTCTTCAAGCAACGCAAGAAAGATTCCATAGCTAAATGTTATGAAAAGTTCTTCATGGTAGTGAACAATCTAATCACTTATGATAGACAGTTCACAAACTATAAGTTGAATGACAAGTTTTTGAGATCCTAAACAAGGAATGAGATATCACGATCTATGACATTAGAGAGGTTGACAACTTGGCCAACACATTGTCCCAAAACTTGTTTGGGAAGCTACTATCCCATGTGAAGCAGCTAAACTCCAGGAAGGCAGAAGAAGATGCTGCTAGAACTCTCAACAAGGAGAAGATTGTGGCCTTCAGAGCTGAATCCACAACAAGGAGCAAGGAAAATACTCCCTCTCCACCAAAGAGAGATGCAGAGTCAGAGGGCTTAGATCCCAGCTCCTCAGGTAATGAGCCGTTAGATGGAGAGCTCATCTTATTCTCAAAGTAGTTCAAGAAAATGTTGAACAAAAGAAGACAATGGAAGAATAAGGGCTCTTCAAGCTCCACATCAAGGAAGCCTTATCCCAGCAAGGATAAGTCCAAAAAAGACCCCTCTGGGGAAAGGAATGATCCTTAGCAGAACAAACATGTTAAGACTAATATTGTTTATTATTGCTGCAACATGAGTTGACATATCATTGCTGACTATCCTATTAAGAGGAAGGAGCGCATGAAGTCTGAAGAAAAAAAGCATTGCAAGGACAAGAAGGCTGAAAAGAACTTCTTGGCCAAGAAGAAAGTTAGTCTATCAGAATGTGATTCTGTGTCTTCAGAATTAGATGAAGAGGAGGCCTACATTGGTCTCATATCCATTGAAGTAGAGGTTGATCATCCAACTTGCTCATCTTGCATAAGGGACCTACTGTCCTCTATTGACAGTTACTTTGAAGAGGATGATGAGTTCAGTCTCATGGCCCTAACTGAAGATAATAAGGACAATTCTATTCCTATTGAGGTACACTCTATCCCTAGCTCTCCTTATATCTATGAGTCTGGCTCAGACTCTGAAGCATCCACTTTCTCCAGTAGGGATGATGGGTTAGAATTTTAAGATGATGTCAACCAATTGATAGATAAGTATGGTGATATTTTGGATGCTCTAAAGAAGAGCAAAAGGCTTGCCAAGAGACAAGTTGAGGAAATTTCCTTTCTTCAGCAAACAGCTTCCCTGTAGCCTGAGTCAGCATCTTTGCTAACTCATATGAGGAGATAAGTCAGCCAGCTGAAGACAATCTCAATTATCCAAATTAGTACCATCAGCTAAAAAAACAAGATCATCATGGATCTTGAAGAGAAGCTCCTCAAGGAGAAGAAGCTTGTGGCTGAATTCTCTAAGCCTAAAATTGTTTTGCCACTGATTGACACCTTTACCCCTCAAAAGGATAAGAGAGGTTTGGGGTTCAAGTGGAACTCTAGAGCTTGCCATTCCAAAGGGAAGGGCAAGGCTCCTGTTATTCCTCAGACCACTTTTCAAAGGGTAATCCTCCCTTAAACTAGGTATGAGCATGACATCATGTATGGTCACTAGAAGAATAGAAACTCTTCCTGTAAGAATACAAGTGTATCTTATAATGGAAGGAGAAAGGGAATGGGATTGAGTGCACTGAAGGCTTCCCAAGAGGAAATCCAAATGGCCCATTATGGACCATTTGTGTTTAGTGCTCCAGCCCCCACTCTCAAGGATAAGTCAGTGGCCCATTCTCAAATTCCTTCAGCAAAAACCTTGATAAAGGATAAGTCAGTTAGTAAGCCTCACTTGGTTGTCTCTGATGTCTTCAACAACTTATCTACTAAGAAGAAGACTTCTGTTGGTGAAACTCAGAGTAAGCCAAGTACATCTACTAGCAGACTCACCTTTAGTCAAATTCTTGCAGAAAGAAATAGGAAGAAGGCTGTTGCTCTCCTCTATGAACAGATAACTATTGATAGCCTGCACACTCCAAAAGTTGTTTAGAAGAGGAGATACAACATCCACGAGTGTTGGTGTTGTGGCAAAGTGGTTCACTTTACCATAGACTGTTGGCACAACCAAAGTGTGCCAAAGTGTGAGTCTTCATGTTAGTGCTGCTGTAGGTAGACATGTTCATCTTCAGGCTAACATAAACCAAGGAACCAACCCCTTTTTGTTTCCTAAGGTAAACTAATCTGTGTTTGCAGGATAGTCCAAGTACCCACACATTATCAATATGGTATATGGATAGTGGATGTTCCAGACATATGACTGTAACAAGGAGCCTTCTTAAGGATAATACTCCAGTGATGAATGGACCTAAAGTGATCTTTTGTGGTTTAGACGGAGGAGTTACCAAGGGCTATGTGATAATACTTTATGTAGTCTAAACTATTATCGTATTTTCTATTTTATATTGTACAAATCATGTCTATTATTAGTTTATTTTTTATCATTTTTATGTAAATATTATTGCTACTGACTTTTTCTTGTCCTTTTGAAGGTTTCCAGAAAATTGGCCAAAAATGACCTGACACGCCCCCCTGTCACGCCCTACCTGGGCGTGACCTAGGGCATGTCACCCGATCCTGAGGACTCCTACTGGAACACCCTCACCGGGCGTGTCGCCAAGCGTGACTAAGGGCATGCCGCCCTCTGCCGCAAAGCCTACAGCCGCATTGAATGCAGGTTCCGCCGCAGCACGCAACGGTACTGTAACACCCCCCATAACGGGCGTGACCCGGGGCGTGACATCAACCTTTCCTACGACTGACAGATTTCCGACCAATGATTTCGACATGACGTGCATGGCACGCCCCCACTACACGGGCGTGACACTGGGCATGTCGACCGACGTACAGAAGCAATCATCCCTCCCGCCAGATCCCACAACCCGAGGTCAACTTTGTACATGTCACGCCCCCTGACACGCCCCCCCTAGGGCGTGTCGGAGGGCGTGACCAACCCGAGAATTTTGCTTATAAATTCAGGCCCCCCTTCCATTTCAGCAAGCTTTGGTTGAGAGGGGGAGGTGCTGCCCCTTTGTTTCTTGATCTTTTTTATGCTTCTCTCTCTCTCTCTCTCTCTCTCTGTAATTTTCTTTTAACCCTAGTTTAATCTTTGCTTATTTATGCTTTCTTTGTAATCTTTAGTGTTTCTTAGTGCTAATTGTAGGGCTAGCATAGGTTTCAATTCCTTGCACTTGTAATTTCTTTTTCCATAGTGTAACTTGCCACTTTTCATTAATATAAGTGTCCTTTATTTAGCTTGTGTTCTTTTTATGCTTTACTACTCATCCCCCTCCTCCACTTCATTATGATTAACTAATCCTCCTTGTACTCGATCTTGATGATCCGAGGTTCAAGCGATTAAGTTATGATATTTTGATTAATCTTTTCTTTTTAGGTTAGGGCCTTGAATTACTCTTGATTAATCTTGAATTAGAGGTATATTATCGATATATACCCTCCACCTTTGCTTTCATTCTGGGCTAGCCGAGAGGCCGATAGAATGAAGTGAGCATTCAAGAGTAAAGGGAGTTGTACGCACCCCTCAAGAGAGGCAGACGTCCAAATCTTCCGGATTGGAGTAAAATCCAATAGCGGGGTTCACCGCGTAAAGCAAGTTTTAGGCCTTCGATTTAGACGAGAGTCGGTCGGACCTTCCAAAACTCAGTTGGGCATGACTTCAGGAGAAGCGTGTTCATGCTTTGTGAAAGTTCACCTAGTGTCAACTACCTTCACCTATGGGGGGGGATAGGTGACTTGCAGCGTATTTGCGGAATTAAAAGTGTACCTGCAGATTCAAAACAAAACACACAGCATAGAAAATAACACAGGCAATATATAGTGGTTCCCCGATTTGGGTACGTCCACTTTCCCCCTTCGACCTATCTCCCAATCCAGGGACGACTCGGTCACTCCACCAACAGGATTGAAATCCAATCCTTGCACTATCGGAAGGAACCCTTCCACACGTAGGAGTCAACACTCCCACAATACGGGTTGCACCCAACCCTACAACTAGGAACCAAATGTTCCTTTACAATGAGAATTAAATTAGAGTGTATAAGAAATACAAACAACTTGAAGATCTAGGTGTCCCTTTTCGTTAGTCTACTTGTTCTAGTAGGCAACGAAAAGTCCACAACCCTAGATCTTTCTTGGAGAGAATCTCCCCGAGACCGGCGGCGGCAACGGGCGGCGGCAAGGCTCTCGGTGTTGGCGGCGACAACTGAAAACAGCAGCGATGCTTTGGAGATTCAATCTTCTTAGCGAAGTCGGCAAGGTCTTCCAACGGTCACACTAGGATCGATCGTCTCGATCGATTCGGACGGGGATGGATTTCCCTATCACAAATCAAGAGACTAAAGATCTCTGGTTAGACGCATGAGACGCTGTGCAAGACTTGGCTTATGTCACCGTGGATCTGGAGGAGATCGAGATCGGCTATGGTGACCACTGCACGATCGGCGGCAGAGACGATCGACGGACCTAGGGCTCGACGGCGGCTCTCCTTTTTGAATTCGCGTGTTTTTCTGTCTATTACTGTTCACCAATACCTGTATATTTATACATTAGGTCATAAAGATGACCGTTGTGGGCCCCACCAAAGCAAAGACCTAAGTCCGGTTCGAAATACCGCTGGAAACCTGGACCGGTCCAGGAAATGTCGGAAATTTGCCCAAGTCAAATTCGGCGAGAATCGAATGTGATTCTCGACGAATCGGCGAGAATCACTTACGATTCTCGCCGAATTCTACTTGACGAATTCTGGCATCACAGGTTATACAGGCCGGGGAGAATCGGCGGGAATCACATTAGATTCTCGCCGAATCGTCGAGAATGCAAAGACATTCTTGACGAATCGGCGAGAATCACTTTAGTGATTCTCGACGATTCTGCCTTAGAGAATTTTCTGACTGCGTCGAGACAGCCGGCCCAACCTGGCGAGAATCAACTAGTGATTCTCGACGACTCGTCGAGAATCACAAGTGATTCTCGACGAATCGGCGAGAATCACTTAGTGATTCTCGACGATTTACACTTAGACGATTCTCGTCTTTCAACCCGTGTAATGGTCTTTGACCCATCCTTGCTCCTTGTCTGCTCTTGCTTTATCATTGCCCTGTACTTGAAATTAAGTACACCACAATAGAGAGACTACACGTAGGCCAACACACTGATCTGCTCAATGAGGGATTACGTCACGCAGACCCGTGTGTATTGACCCACTGCACCCTGACATTGGTGTGTACTTAGCGTGGAATAACTGCAAGCACAACTTGAAGGAATTCATCAAATACATAGTGAATTCATCTTAGCTTGATAGGAGGCTTCCTCAAATCCAGGTGATTGTGGATACAATACCCAACAATCTCCCCCTATTTGACGAAGCCAAAATCCTACTAAGCTAAGATGAATTTCAACACTTAAGACAAAATATGCATTAACCAACAGAGTGAACAATAAACGTAATTAGATCAATGTGAGAGTCAAATAATAAACCACACACATGTATATATAAATATGAATATCCACACAGAAATGTTCACATGATCACATGATAAGGAAAGTTTAAATGTGATAATTCCAAAAGCTAACATCCTAAAGATCATTGTCCTTAGCTATGTCTTCTTTAAGTTGCTTAGATAATAACTTTCTACTTTGTCGCTCAAGATACTCTTTGGGCTTTGGATAGTATCTCGGAGGAGGGGCTTTATCTGCCGCGGTGTTGTTCCTGAAAAATATGCTACGTTTAGCTTCAAATTCTTTATGCCGCTCCCATTCGTACTGACTATATACATCATTTCGATTTATTTGCCCCCTCTGCAGTAACAAAAATGTGTCCAGGATAATACTCTTTGATACAGGACTCCATTTTTCATTCCTCACATCCTCCTCCTTCAATCTGATCTTCTTTTCAGCTTGCGTTTCCCTAGAAGTCCCTTCTTGAATTTTTCTCTTATCCCTGGCTCTTGCTATGGCTTCTTTATCAAACCAGCTTCTTCGTTCATCCCTTTCAGTAGCTTTCTTTGCCTCGGCTTCGCTCATTGGTACTTCTTCAGTCCTTATTTCACCCGCAGCAGTACCAGCAGGACCCACATCCTCAAGCGGAGCGACAGGAACATGTATTCCCGATGCCTCTATTACCAGCCAGTGGGCCGTTTCAAAAATGTACCTATTCGAATTATTGAATTTGTATCTGTCAATTATTATTTATTAGGTTGATTAAAGGTGCAGTTATGATTTGGTAGTTTTGAAAGGCATACCTATTGGTCTGATCGAAGTTTAGAAGTACTAACTCTTGAAGCCCTGCCATCTTAGCGTTATACGCTTCCTCCCCCTTTTTGGCTTCGGCGGCTATAGAGTTTGTATAGGAATGCAGAGATGCATCAATGTGCTTCACAATTTTATTGAATTCGTCCAGCAGAGATTTCTGATTTGCGTTCAGCGTTACCATGTTGGCATCAAATTTTTGTATGGTCTGTGCCACAACATGTGCATTTTTATTGACTACAGCCAGGTCGTCAGTATTCTTCTTCAGTCCTTTCATGAGAAGAGATACGGCTGTGCCTGCCTCTGTATATTTTTCATCAAATTTCTTCTCCATCACATCAAGTTTATGGTTGATCTGAACCACATTCTTGAGCATGAGATCCTCAGAGTCCTTCAGTCTCATTAGCACTTTATTGAGGGATTTATCAAACGTATCCTTGAGCTCATCCAGCATACCTTGGACAAAATTAACAGTGTGATTTGCTAGGTTTGCTTGAAGTGGAGGAGCAGCAGGCAGACCCTGGTCAGGCTCCCCAGCAGAGGTACTAGGAGAGCTGGACACTATAATAGAGTCCACAGGGGGGACAAAGGGTTGCTGAGAGGGCTCCCCCTGCATTCCTGCATCCGACCTCTCAGGAGCTTGTTCCTTAGATGAACCAGCAGCATCCTCCCGAGGATCCACCACTTTCTCGCTCTCAATTACTTCTTCCTCCATCTCAGTCTCCAAGTGCTCAGGCTTATCTGCAGAGTTGTGCACATCTTCCTCTACTTCTTCTTCCTCCTCCACATCAGCCACCTCATCTCCCAGGTCATTCATATCTTCCTCACCTTCCTCTTTCTCTTCCACATCTGCCACTTCCTCCTCACCGTCCTCTTGCACAGTCTCCACAGCATCTTTAGCTATCTGAGAAATATCAGATATGATGTTTGCAGAAGAGTGTACAGGCTCCCCCTCAGTTCTTGCAATCAGAGCGTCAAGAACTTCACTGGGTGCTGCCATAGAGTGTGTTGGAGTACTGGTGTCCTCGGCCAGAGATGCTTCCTCTTAGTCTATTTCCCTGGCAACCTGCCCTATTTGCCGCTCCCACCGGTCGATTATGCTTACATCCATCTTTTTCAGATAGTGCAACGACACTCCTTTGCTCATGTCGAACGTATCTCCGTCCAGCTGATTCAGATAGAGGCTGATGATTCTGCTAAAGCTGGGGGTACGGAGTGTGTCTTTAATTCTTTCAAAGAGCATGGCTCCCCAATTGAACCGCTTTCGACAGACGATTGCCACCAGAGTTTTGAACATTTCCCCTGAAATATGGTCGTGGGATCCTGGTTTGCAGATTAGAGCCTTCCCAACGATGTCAGACAGCAATTTTCCCTCCTCGTTCATGTCTTTCCTTTTGATTGACTTGGTCCCCCTAGCCAGTCCACAGAAGGATAGGGTCCTTGCTCTATCCTCTTCCTCCAGGTAATCTTCTTCTTCACAACTGGATAGCCGCAGGCATTGGGTCAGTTTCCTGGCGGATAACTTGACCTTCTTCCCAGCAACCTTGCTCTTGATGGAAGTGTCTTCGTGACGGAGCTTAGCAGTTGCAAAGAACTCCAGGACTTCCTTATCCAAGATCTTGCATGGGTGCTCCAGCACGAACGTCAGTCCTACTTCCTCGAGCATAATGATTATGTTCCAGAACTCGTCCGAGGCCTGGGAGAAGCCGGTTCTCACGAGCTCGCATCCAGTGATCAGGCCTGCAGACGTCCGAAGGGCCATGGCAAACTAGAAAGAAAGGGAACACCAATTTCCAAGTCTAAGGATCTCCGAAACCAAGAGAGTGAGAACAAAATCTACACTAAGCTCAACACACGGTAGGGGACAAGTAGGAGATTACCTAGTGCGGAGAGCCAGTAAAGGTTCCGGAGAGACGGCGAGCCTGGTTGCGAGAGAGACGCCGATCCGAGGCGAGGCTTGGACGAAACCCTGGTTGCGAGAGGAAGACTCCAGAGGTGTCGTTGGATGAGAGTTTGGAAGAGTCTCGGCGAATAGCTGGATTCCCGCTAGCAGGTGTCGCTGGGAGAAGGCGAAGGGATTCCCACTGGAAGTTGAAGAGTCGACGGGATTTAGGTTAGATCGGCGAGATTTAAGATGATTCGGCGGAATTTGAAGAGTCGGCCTGAGGTGTCGGCGGGATTTAAATTGAGTTAGCGGGAATTCGACGAGTCGTCGGGATGTAGGTTAGGTCGGCGGGATTCAAATTTAGTCGGCCTGATACCACTTGAAGGTTCCATTGTATAACCGGGTTTATGTATCTATTAATGTCCGAAGCCTTCGTTCGACGATACTATGGTGGAGTTTAGTATGAGGGAAGTCGCTGAGATTCCAAATTTATGTCGTTGTCAAGGGATTCCCGCTATTATCTTACGCTTATACTCCTTCCCTAAGTGACTGAGCATACGTGAATAATTTTTCTATATGACCATCCAATATCAAAAGAAGTGAACTCATTATAAAGTGTGGATATGTCAACATACATAAATACATATATGGAATTGCTTATGTTTTATGGCTCAAACATTTATGGCTAATTGCAGTTACCTGTGATAACAAGATGTAACATTCACATTACCAGCACATAGTATATCAGGAGGTCAGTATGCATGTGCCTGTCATGAAGGCACTGCTCCCATTCTCGACACTTTTTCCACGTCATTCTTGGAGCATCTCCTGTCCGGTTCCCATCAGGATTGCGGGAACCCAGACCACCCTGCAGGAAAGAGTTATCTTGCCTTAGGAACCCAATAAGTATTAGGTCCTAGGTTCCTGTCAGCATAATAGTTGAAATGCCTCCCCTCAGGAATCCTGGTGGGAGGACTAACATTTCCTCGAGGATGTGGAAGTCCCCTTGACTTTGACACAGAAGAGTTGTGCCAACAATCTATGGCAAAATGACCCACTTTGCCACAACACCAACATTCATAAATGTTGTATCGTCGTTTGTGACCCGAATGGGTGACTGAGGTAGTCATAGTTCTAGGTCTAAACGGGATAGAGCCGGATATGCTACCAGAATTGTCTCTTCCACCGTGACTATTGGAAGGGTGGAAAGAATGCATATGGCAGGCGTCATGAGACCTGGGAGGTGGTGCCTTCCTTTCAGTCAGCCCCCTTCCAAGGACGCCATGAATCCCAACAACATGATTTCTAACCCCCCTTTCCTGAGTCCTAGGGAGGTGAGAGGCGCATTGTGAGCTGATGCAGGTAGATTCATGACGAGTTGGGGCTGTGGCCGAGAATACAAAGGGCTTGGTGGAAGCCTGAGGTATTTTCCTCTGGGTGCCCATGTCAGCTCTGGCACTGTGGGTACTTCCACACGAGGGCTGATCATTCTTGCAGTGACCATGGTTGTTCCTATGGTCATACCTGAATGCATGATGTGTGCCCTTCCTACTCGGGGTGGGGGGTCTGAACACAGTTTCCCCATTTCTCCATGAATTGACGATTTGGGAGATCCACCCATTTTCTGCTTTTCTTTTGATAGCATCTATCTTGGAAAAGTTAGAAACAATCCTCTTCTCGGTCTCTAGATGACTCTCTAGATCCGAGATCTTTGAGTCCTTTACCTTGATGGACTCCAATTGGAGATTCATCAAGGTCTTCAGCTGAGCAATCTCCTTAGGTTGCTCCTCCACAAGTAAGTTGCTCTTCTGAAGGGCACTCTCAAGAGAATCAGGATTTTCAATCCTTTGATTGAAGCTATCCATATCCCTTGCATCTCTGGAAGGACTACCCTCTGAATTGTTCCTGTCTTCAGGAACTTCAAGAGGAGAGGGGCATGAGGAAGAAGGTACCTGCTCCTGGCTTTGCTGTTCAGGGTTACTGTAAATATCGGCAGATACTATTGAGTCAGCTTCATCAGAACTGCTTTCCTCAACATCTTCTTCAGTCTCTGACAAGGACACAGGAGCCCTGATACTGACAGATTGATCATGCCCTTCATCTTCAGAAATGAGGACCCCTACATAGGCTTCATCCCCTTGTTGACGACAGGTCCCTGTTTTCTCTGATCCCTCCATGAGGTCTGAAATGGTTTGCCACATGGACTTGGCTGTCCTACACTTGTCCACTCTAGAGCGAGAAGGTCCAGACTAGACATCAGTGATGATCTAACGAATCACCTGGTCCAGGTTGAACAGTGAGAGCTCTGTCTCCGACATCTCTTTGGGACACTTGGGGATTTGGAGATCTTTCCCCGAGCTGGAAGCCTTCATGGGAATGAAGGGACCCTCTTCCAGAATGAGTGATGCTCGAGGGTCGATGGCCTCCAGATGAAATAGTACTTTCAACTTCCATACAGGATAGTACTCCTTTGTACATGAGGGGAGTCTTAGAGGAGGGACATCACAATCCAACTCCATGCTTGAGTCTGAGCTTCTTGTTGACACTGGTGGCAGGATTCTACTCAAGGTGTTAACCTTTTTGATGAGGAACCTCCCTCTGATACCACTTGAAAGTTCACCTAGTGTCAACTACCTTCACCTATGGGGGGGGGATAGGTGACTTGCAGCGTATTTGCGGAATTAAAAATGTACCTGCAGAATCAAAACAAAGCACACAGCACAGAGAATAACACAGGAAATTTATAGTGGTTCCCCGATTTGGGTACGTCCACTTTCCCCCTTCGACCTATCTCCCAATCCAGGGATGACTCAGTCACTTCACCAACAGGATTGAAATCCATCCTTGCACTATCGGAAGGAACCCTTCCACACGTAGGAGTCAACACTCCCACAACACGGGTTGCACCCAACCATACAACTAGGAACCAAATGTTCCTTTTCAATGAAAACGAAATTAGAGTGTATAAGAAATACAAACAACTTGAAGATCTAGGTGTCCCTTTTCGTTAGTCAACTTGATCTTGTAGGCAACGAAAAGTCCACAACCCTAGTTCTTTCTTGGAGAGAATCTCCCCGAGACCGGCGGCGGCAACGGGCGGCGGCAAGGCTCTCGGTGTTGGCGGCGGCAACTGAAAACAGCAGCGATGCTTTGGAGATTCAATCTTCTTAGCGAAGTCGGCAAGGTCTTCCAACGGTCACACTAGGATCAATCGTCTCGATCGATTCGGACGAGGATGGATTTCCCTATCACAAATCAAGAGACTAAAGATCTCTGGTTAGACGCGTGAGACGCTGTGCAGGACTTGGCTTCTGTCACCGTGGATCTGGAGGAGATCGAGATCGGCTACGGTGACCACTGCACGATCGGCGGCAGAGACGATCGACGGACCTAGGGCTCGATGGCGGCTCTCCTTTTTGAATTCGCGTGTTTTTCTGTCTATTACTGTTCACCAATACCTGTATATTTATACATTAGGTCATAAAGATGACCGTTGTGGGCCCCACCAAAGCAAAGACCTAAGTCCGGTTTGAAATACCGCTGGAAACCTGGACCGGTCCAGGAAATGTCGGAAATTTGCCCAAGTCAAATTCGGCGAGAATCGAATGTGATTCTCGACGAATCGGCGAGAATCACTTACGACTCTCGTCGAATTCTACTTGATGAATTCTGGCATCACAGGTTATACAGGCCGGGGAGAATCGGCGGGAATCACATTAGATTCTCGCCAAATCGTCGAGAATGCAAAGACATTCTCGACGAATCGGTGAGAATCACTTTAGTGATTCTCGACGATTCTGCCTTAGAGAATTTTCTGACTACGTTGAGACAGCCGGCCCGACCTGGCGAGAATCAACTAGTGATTCTCGACGACTCGTCGAGAATCACAAGTGATTCTCGATGAATCGGCGAGAATCAACTAGTGATTCTCGACGACTCGTCGAGAATCACAAGTGATTCTCGATGAATCGGAGAGAATCACTTAGTGATTCTCGATGATTTACACTTAGACGATTCTCGTCTTTCAACCCGTGAGCTGGTCTTTGGCCCATCCTTGCTCCTTGTCTGCTCTTGCTTTATCATAGCCCTGTACTTGAAATTAAGTACACCCCAATAGAGAGAGTACACGTAGGCCAACACACTGATCTGCTCAACGAGGGATTACGTCGCGCAGACCCGTGTATATTGACCCACTGCACCCTGACATTGGTGTGTACTTAGCGTGGAATAACTGCAAGCACAACTTGAAGGAATTCATCAAATACATAGTGAATTCATCTTAGCTTGATAGGAGGCTTCCTCAAATCCAGGTGATTGTGGATACAATACCCAACACTTTGGGAACCTCCACGGTCAAGGACCTTTATCCTATTAAGTTTAGATTTTTATCACATTTTCTTAATCGTCTTTAGCCGAGGTGATTCTTGATCGAGTGCATTTCCATTTCATATTTTCAACCTTTCGTAGTAATCGATTTTCTTATGATCTTTAATTAACTGTAGTAGCTCTCTTTCTAGCTTTAGCTTTACTTCCTTCCTTGCAATTAGATTCTCTAAAACCCTAGTTTTTCCTTCGATAAGATAATAGTTTTCGTGTGAGTAAGAATACTCAACAGTTCCCGGATTTCAATACGACACTTGTGTCCCCTAGCTACAATTCAATAGGTATACTTGCCTCATTGGATTGCTAGTTCGGTTACGTTTATT
Organism: Platanthera zijinensis; assembly: GCA_039513925.1. NCBI lineage: Eukaryota > Viridiplantae > Streptophyta > Magnoliopsida > Asparagales > Orchidaceae > Platanthera > Platanthera zijinensis. The sequence goes on along the minus strand of CM077094.1, from coordinate 72,305,483 downwards.
TTCTTCGAACCCTAGCGCGAAACAAGTTTTGGCGCCGTTGCCGGGGAACCAACTTCCGTTGATATATTGAAAACACGAACCTATTAATTTTATCTCTTCTCTTTCTCATCCTCTTTCTTTAAATTTTAAAATTCAAAAAAGTTATCACCGCTCTTAATAGTAACCAACTTCACAATTTTTCTACGCCACCTAATTCTCTCGAAAAGGGCAAAGGGCTTTAAGCGCCACTATCTTGTCTAGTACCTTGCGAACCCTTCACGGGGTAGTCCTTAGGAAGTTCGGGAGTTAATCTATAAAAAAAATCTATTTCAAAAAAAAAAGAAAAAAATTCTAATCTAGCTTTCTTTCTAGTTTATCTTATTTCTCTTTCTTTTCTTCTTTTCTGTTCTTTTAGTGCATGACCCGCGGGAGTCCGTCTGTTATTTTGGACTTGGACCACGAAATTGAGCGTACTCTTCGGAGAAGATCGCGATTTCAAGGTCCTACTATCCAAGTGCCGGTTGAGGACTCCGAGTCATTTGCTACTTTAAGAATGGAAGAACCCAATGTAGATGAGGCCGTGCAAAGGACTATGTCCTATTATGCACGACCAAACCTTGAGGGAACAAAATATAGTATAGTCCGCCCTGCTATAACAAATAATAACTTTGAATTAAAGCCTAACATAATTCAAATGGTGCAGCAGTATGTGCAATTTGACGGACTTCAAGATGAAGATCTGAATGCACATATAGCTAGCTTTCTTGAAATCTGCGATACCTTCAAGATAAATGGTGTCACAAATGATGCAATCAGGCTGAGACTCTTCCCCTTCTCTCTAAGAACTAAAGCTAAGCAGTGGCTGAACACTCTTCCTAAGAATAGCATAATCACTTGGAATGAATTAACTGAAAAATTTTTGGCAAAGTATTTTCCGCCAGCTAAAACTGCAAAACTTAGGAACGACATCTCTGCCTTTGGACAAATAGACTCCGAAACCCTATATGAAACCTGGGAGAGATTTAAAGAATTATTAAGGCGATGCCCACATCACGCGCTGCCTGTATGGTTACAAGTGCAGACGTTTTATAACGGGCTAAATCAAAGCACGAAGCAAATGATAGATGCAGCTTCTGGCGGTACTTTAAATCATAAGACCCCGGAAGCAGCTCTTGAGCTTTTTGAGGACATGGCCATGAACACTTATCAGTGGAATGTGCCTAGGTCCCTCCCAAATAAGCCTGCAGGTATCTTTGAAGTGGGCAACGTCTCCCAGCTCGCTCTGCAAGTAGAAATCCTTAGCAAAAAGATAACGGAGATGACTGCTGCCTCCGCCCCTCAGGTATGGGAATCTGCAACCCCTACTCCAGAACATTTAGATTATGTTAATAATATGCCTAGAAATGTTTTTAATAATTTTTCTGCTGCGAATTTTCATCCTCCTGGTTTTAATTTTCCGAATAGCTATAACCCTGCTTTAAGAAATCATCCGAATTTTTCGTGGAGTAATCCATCGAATGCTATGCGCCCGCCACCACAAAACGATTTTTCTGTACCACCACCACCACCACCTCTTCAAAATTATCCAAAACCTCCAAGCTTGGAGGAATTACTTTCTAAATATATCACCACAAATGACGCTACTATAAGCACTTTAACCGGAAGCGTAAAAAGTCTAGAAAATCAGGTAGGACAGCTCGCGAAAATAATTTCTGAGCGACCCGCAGGGTCTCTTCCTTCCAATACCAAACCCAACCCGAGAGAGCAAGCGAAAGCTATAACTCTTCGGAGTGGGAAGCAAGTCTCCGGTATGGTAAGTGAAGAGCCTGAGGCAAGCTCCGCTCCCGCCTTTAAAAATCAAAGCTCCGCTCCCGCCTTTAAAAATCAAAGCTCCGCTCCGCTTCCACCCTCTGTTGAAGAAGTTATCACCCCTGTTTTAGAAAAAAATCTCACTCCACCACCCATCTTCAAAAATAATTCAACTCCTCCATACCCCTCCGAACTTAATAGACAACGTCAAGATGATCAGTACTCCCGCTTCTTAGAGATCTTCAAGCAAATCCACATTAATCTTCCCTTCCATGAGGCTATTTCGCAGATGCCAAAATACGCCAAGTATCTTAAGGACCTCCTCACCAACAAGAAGAAGTTAGAGAATCTTTCGCACGTCACGCTAAACGCCGAGTGCTCTGCTGTTTTAACAAACGGTTTGCCGAAGAAAATCAGTGACCCGGGTAGTTTCTTTATCCCGTGTGTCTTCGGTGATCTTTTTGTTAAACACGTGTTAGCCGACTTAGGCGTGAGTATAAACCTGATGCCCTTTTCGTTGTTTAAAAATCTAGGAATTGGTAGCCTTAACCCCACGCGTATGAGTATCCAGCTAGCCGATAGATCTGTCAAGTACCCGTTAGGAATAGTGGAGGACGTTCTAGTAAAAGTCGACAAGTTCATCTTCCCGGTGGACTTTGTCATTTTGGACATCGAAGAAGATGTCGAGGTTCCCCTGATCCTTAGCCAACCCTTCCTTGCCACCTCCAGAGCCTTCATTTATGTAAGCAATGGTAAACTCTTCCTTCGAGTAGGCGACGACGAAGTCACTTTTTCTATCACACCTTCGATGAAGAACACCCTAGCAAATGATGACTCATGTTTTTTCGTAGATGCCGTGAGTAATGAATCTTCCTATTGCCTCTCCGACTTTGAAAAAGAACTTTCTGATTTTTGTTTTTCTTTTTCTCTTCCCGCTGAATCGCTGCAAGGAAGTGATGAATCTTCTGATTGTCTTTCTGAGTTTGAAAAAGAATTTTTTGATTTTTTTTCTTCCTCTTTTCCTCCAACTGAATCGCTGCAAGAAGCCGTATTGGCTGCTAGCCCCACCCCTTATTACGTTCCTTATAAAAAATTTTATGAAGATATTATTTTTGAAAAAGAAAGAATCTCTAAATACTCTTATGAAGAACACCCTATCCTAGAACTTAAAGAACTTCCTGAACACCTTAAGTATGCTTTCTTAGAAAAAGATTCCAAGTTACAAGTTATCGTTTCGGCCTACCTCACGGATACGCAAAACGATAAACTTCTTCTAGTTCTACGTAAGCATCGTCGGGCTATTGCTTGGCAAATTTCTGATATCAAGGGCATAAACCCATCTTTCTGGACCCATAAAATTTTAATGGAAGATAATTCGCGTAACTCTATTCAACCTCAGCGTCGTATAAACCCGAATATGAAAGAAGTAGTTAAGGGCGAGGTTATGAAATTATTAGACGCAGGAATTATCTACCCTATATCGGACAGTAAGTGGGTTAGCCCCGTTCAGGTAGTGCCAAAGAAGGGAGGGATAACCGTAGTTAGTAATGAGAATAATGAATTAATCCTGACACGGACGGTGACGGGTTGGCGTATGTGTATAGATTACCGTAAGTTAAATGACACCACCCGCAAGGACCACTTTCCTTTACCGTTTATCGACCAGATTTTAGAACGATTATCCGGCCATAGCTTTTATTGTTTTCTTGATGGCCTCTCGGGGTACTTTCAAATACCCATCTCTCCGGAGGACCAAGAGAAAACTAAGTTTACTTGTCCCTTCGGCACCTTCGCTTACCAAAGAATACCATTTGGATTGTGCAATGCGCCAGCTACATTCCAGCGATGTATGCTCGCAATATTTGACAAGTACGTAGAAAGCATTATGGAGGTATTTATGGACGATTTCTCCGTGTTCGGCGATTCCTTCGATAGATGTTTTGAAAACCTCGAAAAAGTCTTAGAACGATGCGAAGAAACTAACCTTGCCCTGAATTGGGAAAAATGCCATTTTATGGTAAGGGAAGGGTTAGTTTTGGGTCATAAAATTTCTGCTAAAGGTATTGAGGTAGACGTTGCCAAGATAGAAGTTATCGAGAAGCTGCCGCCGCCTACGAACATAAAAGCTATAAGAAGTTTCCTAGGCCACGCTGTCTTTTATCGTTGTTTTATAAAGGACTTCTCCAAAATCACAAAGCCCCTCACCCATCTCTTAGAAAAAGACGCTCCATTCATTTTTGACGACTCTTGCCTTTCTTCCTTCAAATTAATTAAAGAAAAGTTAATTAACGCACCGATTATGATAGCTCCGGTGTGGGACCTTCCTTTCGAGATTATGTGCGATGCGAGTAGTTTTGCGGTGGGAGCCATATTAGGTCAACGTATATCTAAAAACTTCCACCCCATCTATTACACTAGTAAAACCATCACATATGCACAAGAAAATTACACCACAACCGAGAAGGAGCTCTTAGCTGTAGTATTCGCATTTGATAAATTCCTCCCTTACATTACATTTTCAAAAATCATTGTTTTTACGGACCACTCGTCCCTAGAGTGCCTTCTTGCAAAACGGATGCCAAGCCTCGCTTGATTCGCTGGGTCTTACTCCTCCAGGAGTTTGACTTAGAGATCCGTGATAAGCGAGGAGTCGAGAACATCTATCCAGATTAGATAACCCCTTTATAGAAAAATTAAATGAAAAATCTTTTAATGATTATTTTCCTGATGAGAAGCTGCTTTTAGTTAACACATCTACTTCTCCTTGGTTCACGCACATCGCCAACTATCTAGTGGCTCGGGTGCTCCCAAAAGAGTTCTCCTCTCAGCAAAAGAAGAAATTCTTTTCTGAGCTGAAGAACTACTTTTGGGAAGACCCGCATCTTTTCAGAATTTGTGCAGATCAAGTGATAAGGAGATGTGTTTCTTATGATGAAGGAATTGATATTCTAAAACATTTGCATGAAGGTCCGATAGGTGGGCACTATCAAGCTGCTCGCACCGCTCACAAGGTGCTTTGCGCGGGTTTTTACTGGCCTAGCCTGTTTAAAGACGTGCAAGCCTTTGTGAGCAGGTGTGATAGTTGCCAACGGTCGGGCAACATTTCTAATAAAAATGAAATGTCGTAAAATTATTTCTTAGAGTGCAAAATTTTCGACCTCTGGGGAATCGATTTTGTTGGCCCCCTTCCTTCTAGCTTCGGAAACAAATATATTTTAGTTGCTTATGTTTCACGATGGGCTGAGGCCTAAGCTCTTCCTACGAACGACTCCCGAGTTATAGTCACGTTTTTTAAAAAATTATTTTCTAGATTCGGTACGCCTTGTGCAATCGTTAGCGATAGGGGTTCCCATTTTTGTAACGCACAATTTTCAAAAATCCTTACCAAATACGGCGTTACGCATAAGCTTTCCACTGCCTACCACCCCCAAACTAACGGACAAGTCGAAGTAGTTAATAGAGAAATAAAAATAATATTAGAAAAGACTGTTTCAACTTCTAGGAAAGACTGGTCAGCCAAACTTGACGATGCTCTATAGGCCTACCGAACAGCGTACAAAACCATCCTCGGATGTACGCCGTATCGGCTGGTCTATGGAAAATCATGCCATCTGCCCGTAGAGTTAGAACACCACGCCTTTTAGGCCTTAAAATTTTTAAACATCGATCCCCACTCAGTCGGTGACCTTCGAAAATTTCAACTAAATGAACTCGATGAGTGGCGCTCTTATCTTATGAAAATAATAAACTTTTTAAAGAGCGGAAGAAGCGTTTACACGATAAACACTTAAGGCACCCTAAAAACTTTAAGCCGGGCAACGAAGTCCTTTTATATAATTCTCGTTTACGTTTATTTCCGGGAAAATTAAAATCTCGCTGGTCTGGCCAGTTTTCTGTTTTAGAAGTATTTCCTTATGGAACTGTTTTAATTTCTCACCCTGATAAGGGTAATTTTAAAGTGAATGGTCAGCGTCTTAAACTCTATTTTTCTTGTGATGATATGTCAGTCCAAACATTATTAAGTTTCTTCTTCACGAACTTTAACTTTGAACTTTTAATTTTTGCTAAAAATAATTTTATTTCTGGACAACAATATTTTTGGACAATATTATTTTTTGATGCGTCGAGCTCAACGACGCTTTAAACAAAGGGCGCTCTTGGGAGGCAACCAAAGTTATCTTTTTCTGTTTTCTTTATTTTACAATTTTTGGCCTCGGGCGGCTCCGACAAGCTGAAGCTTCTGCGATCGCCTGCTCTAACATTGCTGAATCCATCACGAAGTCTAAAGAAGACATTCGGGGGAGCGACATCACTCAGCTTTCACAGCAAATAAATCCGGGGAAGTACCTGTCTTTCAATTCTGTACTTTATTTTTCTCTCCTTCTCCAATCCCCTTCTTTTGCCATTGAGGACAATGTCGATTTTAAGCTTGGGGGAGGACTTCCTCCTTCATTTTTGCTTAGTGTAAATACTTTTTCTTTCCGTTTTTTTATTCTTCTTAAATATTTCCAAAATAAAAAAAAATTAATATCTTAAAATTCTAAAAAAAAAAGAGAAAATTTCCAAATTCCAAAAAAAAGAGAATATTTCACAAAATTAAAAAAAATTTGTGTTTTTGAATAGTTTAGACATTTTGGTATTTCAATAGTACCCCTAGTTTTTGTTTTTGTTTTACTCAAAATTTTCTATAAACAACGTAGTTAATTATAATATTTCTAATCATTTTTTTAATTATGTTTCACAAGTAAAATGGTTGTCATGCTGTGTTTCTATTTCACGGTAGCATGTTAAGGTGAAATATTTTTCTAAAACTCGCATTTCTATTATGGTTTTTTGTTTTTATTTCCTTTACTTTCTCAAAAACTCATCATCCACTATTTTCTTTTTCGTTTTTGAATAATTTTTATAAAGTCAACTTTTGAATAACGTAGTAGATGTGAACGATCCAAGTCACATATTATTTCTATTTTCAAGTTAATTTCATCAATCTTCTTTTATTATCTAGGGCTCGCTTTTTGAAATTTTTCAAACCTTTGTTTTAAATAAATTTAAAAGCGTGAAAATGATTTAGGCCATTTTTTTCGTTTGAGCTTTCCTGCCAACCTAAAATCTTTTACCACTAGCTAGCCGCTTTTGAGCCTTTTTTCCGATTTCATTTGATAGCTCCTCTTTTCATTTCATTTTCACCAAAGCCAAAATTTCCAACCTATCGAATCATACTAGCCTTTTTGAGTTTCATAAATTTTTTTGACGATTTTGGTAGGATATTTTGTGATTTTTGTGGGAGAATGGTTTTTGAAAAAAAGTATGCTCAAAAGTTATGTTTATTCTGTTTGGCCAATTCAAAAGGAAAATAAAAATATTTATGGCCTTTGTTTTGAAAAAAGAAAAAAATGGAAAAAAGAAGAAAAAAAAATGTATATATATTTTTATGAAAGTTTTTGAAACTCTTTGCTTTGGTTTAGTGTGATTTTAAACCTTCACGTTTATCTTTGAATTCCACTCCTAATCATATTCCTAAACCAAACGTTTCTGTCCTATTTAAGTCCTTTTGATTCACGCTTTTTGATTTTTATTTAACAACTAAGAAAAGAAGAAAAGTAAATCAGTTTTAGTTTTGGATTTAAACCTAGATTTTTGTTAATTAAATTGATATAATTATAATGCGTTGCTTGGATCTAGTAACAACTCAATGCGTTTTTATCATTTTCGTTGCTTTGCTTAAGTCTATTTAAAGAATTTCGTTAAAATTTTGGATGATTTGTTTTTATTGAGTAAAGTTTATAAAAGTTTTACCATACCTAAATAATTGTTTTAGACCTACATTTCACCTTTTCCCTACTTAGAATTTCGCATAGTACTTGTGTAGGCATAATTAGAACTTTTTGATTAGTCCTTTTTTATGATTATCTAGTTTTTATATTTTTGCTTGAGGACAAACAAAGCTTAAGCTTGGGGGAATTTGATAATACGTTTTATAGTCTGAACTATTATCGTATTTTCTATTTTATATTGTACAAATCATGTCTATTATTAGTTTATTTTTTATCATTTTTATGTAAATATTATTGCCACTGACTTTTTCTTGTCTTTTTGAAGGTTTCCAGAAAATTTGCCAAAAATGACCTGACACGCCCCCCTGTCACGCCCTCCCTAGGCGTGACCTAGGGCGTGCCACCCGATCCCGAGGACTCCTGCTGGAAGGGACAGAAAAACGAACAAAACGGCTGTCACGCCCCCCTGACACACCCTCACCGGGCGTGTCGCCAGGCGTGACCAAGGGCTTGTCGCCCTCTACCGCAAAGCCTGCCGCCGCATTGAATGCAGGTTCTGCCGCAGCACGCAATGGTACTGTCATGCCCCTCGTAACGGGCATGACCTGGGGCGTGACATCAACCTTTCTGACGACTGACGGATTTCCGACCAATGATTTCGACATGACGTGCGTGGCACGCCCCCACTACACGGGCGTGACCATGGGCGTGTCGACCGACGTACAGAAGCAATCATCCCTCCCGCCAGATCCCACAACCCGAGGTCAACTTCGTACATGTCACGCCCCCAGACACGCCCCCCCTAGGGCGTGTCGGAGGGCGTGACCAACCCGAGAATTTTGCTTATAAATTCAGGCCCCCCTTCCATTTCAGCAAGCTTTGGTTGAGAGGGGGAGGTGCTGCCCCTTTGTTTCTTGATCTATTTTATGCTTTTCTCTCTCTCTCTCTCTCTCTCTCTTTGTAATTTTATTTTAACCCTAGTTTAATCTTTACTTGTTTATGCTTTCTTTGTAATCTTTAGTGTTTCTTAGTGCTAATTGTAGGGCTAGAATAGGTTTCAATTCCTTGCCCTTGTAATTTCTTTTACCATAGTGTAACTTGCCCCTTTTTATTAATAGAAGTGTTCTTTGTTTAGCTTTTCTTCTTTTTATGCTTTACTACTCATCCCCCCTCCTCCACTTCACTATGATTAACTAATCCTCCTTGTACTCGATCTTGATGATCCGAGGTTCGAGCGATTAAGTTATGATGTTTTGATTAATCTTTTCTTTTTAGGTAAGGGCCTTGAATTACTCTTGATTAATCATGGGTTGGAGGTATATTATCGATATATACCCTCCACCTTTGCTTTCATTCTGTGCTAGCCGAGAGGCCGATAGAATGAAGTGAGCATTCAAGAGTAAAGGGAGTTGTACGCATCCCTCGAGAGAGGCAGACGTCCAAATCTCCCGGATTGGAGTAAAATCCAATAGTGTGGTTCACCGCATAAAGCGAATTTTAGGCATCCGATTTAGACGAGAGTCGGTCGGACCTTCCTAAACTCAGTTGGGCACGACTTCGAGAGAAGCGTGTTCAAGCTTTAAGAACCTCCACGGTCAAGGACCTTTATCCTATTAAGTTTAGATTTTTATCGCATTTTCTAAATCGACATTAGCCGAGGTGATTCTTGATCGAGTGCATTTCCATTTTATATTTTCAACCTTTCCTAGTAATCGATTTTCTTATGCTCTTTAATTAACTATAATAGCTCTCTTTCTAGATTTAGCTTTACTTCCTTCCTTGCAATTAGATTCTCTAAAACCCTAGTTTTTCCGTCGATAAGATAATAGTTTTCGTGTGAGTAAGCATACTCAACAGTTCCCGGATTTCAATACAACACTTGTGTCCCCTAGCTACAATTCGATAGGTATACTTGCCTCTTTGGATTGCTAGTTCGGTTGCGTTTATATTCTTCAAGCCCTAGCGCGCAACACTATCATATGATCACCAATGACATAGTATCTATTACAAAGGTATCTTATGTGGAAGGATTGCAACACAATCTGATTAATATAAGCCAACTATGTGATATTGGCTATGCCATTGTCTTCCAAAAGGATGAGTGTCTGATCAAATGGTAAGTGACCAAGAGGTCATTTTAACAGGCACTAAGAGTTGAAATATTTATTCTCTAAACTTCTTATGTATAAGTACAGACTCACCAGTATGTCGGGCAATAAATGAGAAAGTCTCTTATTATGTGCATTGACACAAGATGCTTGCTCACTTGAACTACAAGACAATTTGCAAGCTCTTTAGAGAAGGGCTAGTCAGAAATAGACCTAATCCGAGATGCACCAAAGAGGGCATTTACTTTGCATGCCAAAAGGTTAAGCAGACAAAAACATCCTTTAAGAGCATTGGGGCCAAATATTCTGAGAGGTGTTTGTACCTCTTGCATATGGACATAATTTTTGGGACTACTGATGATGGCCTCTACAAGAAGTTTGCTAAACTTATGCAAGGGCAGTTTGAGATGAGCAGTATGGGTGAAATCAAGTAATTCTTAGGCCTCCAAGTTAGACAGTCAAAGGATAGTCTATTCATCTCTCTGTCTAAGTTCACCAAGGATCTAATCAAGAAGTTTAGAATGAAGAGTGTCTCCGTAATGAAAACTCTTATGGGGTCAAGTGTGTTAAAAGACATGGTTGAGACTGGGAAACCTGTGTATGAAACCTTGTATAGAGGCATATAATTGGCTCCCTCCTCTATCTGACTGCAAGTAGGCCAGACATCATGTATACTACATGTGTTTGTTCTAGATACCAGGCTAGCCCTAATGAGTCTCATTATTCTGTAGCAAAAAGAATTTTGAGATATCTCAAGAGCACACCTGATCTTGGCCTATGGTACCCTTGGAATAATGATTTTTAACTAATTGGGTACTCAGCAGCAGATTTTGTAGGGTGTAGAGAAGACAGAAAAAACACATCAGGTACCTGTCAATTTATAGGGAGAAGACTTGTATCTTGGAGTAGTAAGAAGTAAACAAGTTTTGTCATCTCAATAGCTGAATCATAGAACATCTTAAATGGAAGTTGCTGTGCACAACTACTTTGGATCCAGCATTAACTCTAAGACTACAATCTCCAGCTAAGTAGAACTCCAATGTTTTGTGATTCTTCTAGTACAATCTCTATTTCTAGGAATCATGTGTCTCATTGCAGTACTAAGCACATAGAGATTAGATATCACTTCATTAGATAGCATATGGAAAGGGAGGACAACAATCTTTAGTTTGTCCCCATTGACAGACAAGTGGCTGATTTTTTCACTAAGCCACTAGATGAAGCCAAGTTCAACACGTTTAAGTTTGAGTTGGGCATGTTGAACTTAGTATAGCTTCATTGTGTATTCTTGCATATTTATTGCAGGTTATCAAGGAAGATATGGAATTACTGTCCTGCATTTAGTGTGCTTAGTATTGTCCAGGTGTCGAGTGTGCTGAGAAAACATTAGGCATCAAGTGCGCTGATACTAAGTGTCCAAGCGTTGAGTGTGCTAAGACAACTTCAGGCGTCGAGTGCATCGAGTGTGTCGAGACCACTCAACAATCTTACTCAGGCAGTTCTGATTACGACTATCTTCCAGGATTAATCTCAGTCATTGATCAACTTGTGTCAAACATGACAAGGACGCGCCTCTCCACATTCTCAAATCGGGGTAAGTATAAATAGAAGTGTGTGTGCTTAAAACAACACAATTCCTAGCCCTTTTCGACTTTTTGCCTCCCTACAACAAAATCTCGTGCAAAACTCAAGAAATTCAAAGGCTCCATGACACCAAAAGGAATGGATTTCCTTTTTGAGGGTTTTGAGTTAGTGAGAAATGGATTAAAGGATGCTCTAGAGGAAGTACAACTGAATCTCCACTTACTGTAGGTCGCTGACATAGAATTCGTCTTGTCAGAGCAAAGCTCGATATGGAAGCGAGAAGTTCTTGAACTATATTCGAATTCCATTATTAACTCATCCTCCAACAAAATCAAGTCATTTATCAGTGGACAAAAGATCAAGATCACTCCCAGAAGACTAAGCAAAGCCCTGTATCTGCCCAAGTTAAGGCCATCTGATGAAAAAGAAGAACTATATTAGGATGATGTGAAATCCTCCCTCAAGTGGTGTGGGCTTTCAAAGTATACCAATGGGTCTATTCTGAGAAAGGAGATGAATTTAAAAGGAAAATTTCTGGCAGATGTCGTTGACAAAGATCTGATCTGCAAGACAGGGTCCCATGACAAGATCTCTTGAAAAATGTTTGAGCTAATGACAAGGATAATTCTATCCAAGAGAACTAACTGGGGAAAGGTGTTGTTTGACAGGGTTATGGAATGTGTTCTAGAGACAAACCTAGGTAAAATTCTATCCATGTACTTGTATGTTACTGTTCCAGGGATCCTTAATATGAGGCTAGGAACAAAGATCCATCATATGAGAAGGATGGACTCAAAAATGTTTGACAGATGGGACAGAGTGTTGCATCCACACTAATAAAAAACTGTCAAGAATAAAAAGAAGGAAGTTATCATCACTAAGGAAAGCACTGGAAGCAACTCTTCTGAGAGCAAAGAGGAAGAGCCCCATGATCCTTAGTTGTATGTCTCTTCTGAAGAAACTAGAAGACATATGAGTGCTCAGGTTTCTATGTCCTCAGAACCTGCAGTAAGGATTCCATATGGTGGCTCTCAGTCTGAAGAGGGAGCAAGTAATCCAGCAAAAATAGTTGAAAGACTGACTAGAGAAGTGGTGGAAAATATCTGTGCAAATTTTGAGGGGGGAGACTTCCCAGATGAATGCTCCTGCTAAGGGGGAGCAAGTTACATCAGTATAAGAACAACTTGATACCTTCCTAGAAAATCTATAGAGAAGGATTGATCAGACTCCAGATGGTCCTGAAGTGATGCTCTCCAGTGCTCAAGGTGAGGGGGAGCAACTTCTAGATGCAGTAAATGAAGGTGCTCTAGTGACATAATTATACATAACAGCATGTTCCTATGGGGAATGCAGAGGTTGAGGGAGAGATTCCAATAAAGCTCCCAACTCTGGAAATTAAAAATATTATAGACATATCTTAAGATGGTGTACCTGAGGCTGATGTGCCAAAGACTAATGTTACTGAACACTCATCTGAGTTTAGTATGGCTGACTTAGTATCTAGAGAAGTTGAAAAGGAGAAGGATGATGATGTCTGCTTCTAAGAGGCATCTCATCAGGATGATCCAATGTCCTCAACATTCTTGGCTCAACTGAAAGGTATGCTTGATGACTAATGGAGACAACTAGAACATTATGTTAATGATTCCATCAAAGAGCTGAGAAAGGATCTATCTATAGAGATCAAGTCCATCAGACTTGAAGTAAACCTGCTAAAGGCCAAAATAGTTTCATTCTTCATTAGAGCTTCCCTTGTTGTAACCTATACTGAAATCAAGCTTGAGGCAATCTGGAAGAAGCATATTGATATCATGGAAAATCAGAACATCACTGCTAGCAATATGGAAATGGTCCATAATGTGCAGAAGACACTGATGGAAGCACATAAGACAACTCTAGAGAGAAGGATGGATGCATGCACTCAGTATCTGGAAGATCACATGCTGGAGGTTAAGAATCATATTACCAAAGGATTTAATTTTCGGGATGAAAGAATCTCCATAGCTAAGAACTCCCTAACTGCCACTATATCTGAAGTAGTTATAAAGGGGGAGAAGGCAATGATTAAAGCAAACATTGATAATGTTGTTTGGGTCACCAATGTAATTAGGGGATCATTGGGACTTGAACAATATTCATATGATACTGTAGTTCCTGCTCCTCTTCCAGAAGAATAGACTGATGGTGATCAGTATGATGATCAGTATGGTGATCAATATGGTGCTCAGTGGGATGAACCCTCTACTACTATTGATACTCCTATCTTCAGTCCCACTGCAGAATAGATTTCAAGAGCCAAAGGAAAGACTATTGCTAAAGAGGAGGAAGAGTTTAGGCTTAGTAAAAAGAGGTACAGAGAAGAGATGGAAACCAGGCAAGGCTTTGAAAAATGGTGGCCTTAATCATGGACTATCATTTTATCTGCCTCAGATCAAATAAAGAAAATAATACTGATAGAGGAAAGTTGTATAGCTCTCTGGAATGTGCTAAGCTTGAAAGAAATGAAGATGCCAGGAGAAAATTCAGAAGAGACAGGAAAATAGGTGTAGTGCCACCAGATACTCTAGAGCCAAGTAAATACTTCCGAAAGCCCTACAGTTACTTTGAAAGACAAAAGCAAAAGAGGACTGATGTTTATGAAAAGGCTGCTAAGAAACCTAGTAGATGCATAGTTATCAAGGAACCTGAAACTTAAAATGTTTATGTATTCCTTAAGGGCTCTAGGATTGTGAAATTTTATTATAAGCACACTATCTGTTTATGATTATCACTTTAAATGTTAATCATATTTTTCATTATATGACAATTATCACTCTTGTCTGCTGTGAATGTTTATCTCCTTCTTATAAAAGTGTATATCATTAACTAGGGTTCTGACTTCTTCAAATAGGGGGATATTGTTGGGTCCATTGATCACAATGTCCTAGATTTGAAGAAGGCCTGCAGGTCAATGGTATACATATGATTGTATCTGATATATGTTCAACGTTCATTGTATGCAAGTTGTATAGTGTTATATTGATTAGACAGGTTGTCTGGGTCACAATGATTGTGGGACTCAAGACATGATGCCGAATAAGCAGAAAATAGGCTAAGTCTATAAGCATTGAGTGAACTCACTTCACTTAATGCTAGAAATCTAAAAGCATTGACAGGAGATCCAATAGTCAAAGCCTCAGTATTGCTGAATTGAAATCTATCTAAGGATAGAAGCGTTGAGTGAAGGCAGTTTACTCAATGCATACTCAAAATAAAAACTGCCTAAGTACATAAGCATTGAGTGACGAAGGACCACTCAATGCCACATCAAGAAATTCAGCAAAGATAGAAAGTGTTGAGTGTAGAAGTTTCACTCAATGCCTTCATACACAAAAATTCTTCTAAGTCTAAAAGCGTTAAGTGATGAAGGCTCACTCAACGCCTTATCAGTTAGGCTGTAAATGTCAAATGCGTTGAGTGTTGAAGGTTCACTCAATGCCTCAAGATACAGATTTTCTACTAAGTATTTTTGCATTAAGTTACTTGGCCTTACTCAATGCCTATGCAGATTGACTGAAAAATTGCCAAGTCCCCAAGCACTGGGTCATGCCAACGTCATCCAAAATTCAAATATTACGGGATGTGCGTGCTAGATGACAAAAGGTGTCGTATGCCTTTAGTACAACAAATAAAGCTAAATTTACTTGGAAATTACCAAATTCGGCTTTCCCATACTAAGAAAAGAGTTGTTAGACGACGGGAAAAAAGTGAACTTTACAGAGAAATTAAAAAGAGTTTTTTCTCTCTGCATAGTCATCTTCTCGACAAGCAAGAAAATCCTTGAGACGGGGAATTATAGAAGGTCTGAAAAATACATACAAAGTTGGTTGTTTGAAGAGAAAAAGAACTGTGTAATCAACAAAATCTTCAATAGCAAGAACACAGAAATGATTTTCTGTGTAAGAAGAAGAAGCAGAGTACTAGATGTTCATCTTTAAGGCCACTACACTCAACTCTGCCACATAAAAGTCTTGAGGAAACAGTGCACTGCAGTTGTCTTCTCAACACAAGAAGAAACATCCTAAAGATCAACTATCTTGGTGATGTGAAGAAATCAGGGCTAAGTTTACTTCGTTCAGATAGAAGTCTCAGAGAACCATTTCTCTGGAGTCAATCATCATCAAACATTTCCTCCTTCTGTATGATCAACAATGATCTGAGTTGTAAGCCTAAGTTATAAAGGCTGAGGTAGGATCTTGGTTAATATCTTAGGTAGAAGATTTATTATCTCTGAGGGTTAGGCTATCCACCTAGCTTGAGTTGTAGGGCTTCTTGATAAGCCTGAGGTAGGTGATCTGGAGGGTCATTGAGTTGTAGGAGTAAAGATTACTCCTAGTGTATAAGGTTATGGCCTGAGGTAGGGCTTGGAGGAAGCCTGAGAGATCCTATTGTATCTGTGTTGTGAGCTTGAGCTAAGTTTGGAGAAGATTGCCTTGTCTAACACACTGTTAGAAAAGTGGGAAGGAGAGTGGATGTACCCATACCTTGGGGAACCACTATAAATATCGGTATGTTTTTTATGATTGTGTAGTGAAACATAGAACAACTAAGAAAAATAAGAAAGTGACCATCAACCTTTTCACCCCTCCTCTAGGTGATTTAGCCTACTACTCTAAATAACTTTCACAAGGACATGTCTCCATTAGATAGATCTTCTCCAGAGGTGATGGGTTCTGATTCCTTAAATTCAGCTAGCTTTCTAGGAGAAGAAGTTACCCTTTTGTTGCCTCTTCTAGAACTTTTAGATTTTAGAGTAATAGGCTTATCCTTGCTATATCCTTCCTCACTCCTCCTGGTGTTTAGGTGGAGTTCATGAGATTGTAGGTTTCTATATATATTTTTGGGCTAGATATTACCAAGATTGCCCATCTTCCTTATGGAACAGATCTTGATATCCCATTTCTTATTCAAGGATCTCAAGAACTTATCATTCAACTCTTAGTTTGTGAAAGCCCTTCCATAATTCTTCAGCCCATTGACTATCTTAAAGAATTTTTCATAGCAGACAGCTACAGTGTCCTTCTTTTTTCTGAAGGCTTCATATTCCTGATTCAGTAGGAATTTTCTATCATCCATGACCTCTTCTATCCATTCCATGTACATAATCAAGGTCTTCCACATTTCTTTGGTAGTCTAACAGGGAATGAGATTTTGAAATGTGGAGTCATCTATGACACTGACAATGATATTATTTGATCACTTGTTCATAGTGTCCAAGATGACTTCATCCTAGACCATCTCTGAGAGTTTCTTGAGAACTTTCAGATTAGCATCAATAGGTGATAAATTCAGTGGGACATAGGGACCTTCTTCAACAATGATGTATATATTGGGATCAGAATCCACCATGAAGAGTTTAACTCTCTGTTTACAATTCCAAAATTTTCTTTCCTACAAATAAGAAGTTTCATGAAGCTTAGTTCTATGTAATTTTCTCTAGAACCCATTGTGTTGTATATCTTTCAACCCTTGGGATCTTGTTCAGCTGTTATGCCTTTTTGAATGTGAAAATAGTGAATAGACAAGAAAAAACAAGCCAGATATTTGAATAATTGAAAGTTTTATTATCCAAAAAGATATCATTTACAAATGTATGAATTCCCTTTTATAGAATGGAGGAGAGAGGAGAGTGTACAAATAAACAATGTGGGACTAAAAAATTACACACCGGTGCGGCTAGAAACAAAGAGACCGAAAAGGCCGCGCGGTTAGACAGATGGGCTAACCGCTCGGCAACACCAGAAGGTAGAGAACAAGTTGCTGTAGGAGAGTAACCGCCAGACTTAGACCGCCAGACAACTCGGTCTCATACTACAACATAACCGCCACACTTAGACCTCCAGATCGCTCGGTATCATACTTCAACACTCCCCCTCAAGCTGTAGCATAGATATCAATCATGACTAGCTTGTCACAAATGTGTAAGAAGGAAGTAGAAACCAGCTTGGTGAAGATATCCGCCAACTCTTTGTCGGAGGTGATGAACGGAGTACAAATTTGTTTCTTTAAGACCTCTGTTAGGTACATTGGAAAATGTGTACCTGATTTGAAGAAGCCTAACTTAGCTCAATGATATACATCAAGGTGTATTTGATGTTATTTTGAGTTGACATGTGCAGGTTAAGAATGTACTAAAAAGCAGGAAAATTATTCTAAGTCCATGTGTCGACACCAGAAGAAGCTGTGTCGACACTTCAGAATAATTGTGTCGACACTTGAAGAAGGCTATGTCGACACAGAGAAAAAGAGTCGACAACATCTGTGTCGACAACGGGAAGCAGTGTCGACACACTGAGGCAGAGTCGACACCAGAAGGCTGTGTCGACACACTGAGGCAGAGTCGACACCGGGAAGCAGTGTCGACACACTGAGGCAGAGTCAACTACATTTGTGTCGACACCAGAAGACTAAGTCGACACATATAGGCAGAGTAGACAACAGCTGTGTCGATACTTAAAGGCAGTGTCGACACATACTATGTTCTGAATCTACATCAACTGTGTCAACACACAGGACTTATGTCGACACACTGCAAAGTCTAGACCAAGTCATTTGCTGAAGAATGATGAAGTGTTTGAGTCGACACAAATACTCAGTGTCGACTCATTCTCAAAATGTAGTATAAAGAAGCTGAGTCAACTTAAAGGCAGACATGTCGACATCATCAAAGGCTGTGTCGACACCAAAGTTACTTGTGTCGATACATATTGACAGATGGTCTCGACACTTTCTGACAGACAGTCTGGACACTTTACTGACCAAGACAAAGGCATAAGATCTGTTTGAAGACTTGACAGCTATGAGTTACAACAGGTTAACTGAAGTTGTCAGACTTGTCAGAAGTTAGTTAGAAACCGGATCAGCCGGTTACCATGAAGAAGGTCTATAAATAGACAGATTCAGAAGTAAAATGGACGACAATTGATTTTTGATTAAGAAGCAACACACATAGAAACTGATTGAGTAATCAAATCAAGAAAGTGCAAGGCACGGAAGAAGATCTTCATCAGAAGATCTAAGAAGACATTCTGAAGGGTACACCTCCAACTATGTGTTGAATAGAAACCTAATACATAAACTGAAGGGCAAGACTCCCTATGAATTGCTCAAAGGGAAGAAAGCTAAAGTAGACTATTTCAGAATTTTTGGCTGCATTTGTTATATACACAATAATGACAAGAAATATTTAGCAAAATTCCAAGCTAAAGCTGATGAAGGGGTGTTTCTGGGATACTCCATGATCAGCAAGGCTTATAGGGTATATAATAAATCCACTCTTAAAATAGAAGAATCTGTTCATATTTCTTTTGATGAGACTAACATGTTTTATAAGGAGAAGTCTGCTTCTACCATTGAACCATTATAGGTACACTCTCTTTCAGAAAGTATGGACAGATTACAGGTTAAATAAAAGGATACAGCTTTTCCACCTATCCAGCAAAAGGATGAGAGCAGTGATGATGAAGAGGATGTGCAACATCTAAAAGAGTCAGTTGTTATTCCACAAGAAGAAACAACAACAATGGTTGGTGAACAATCAACTCCCACTATTGATCTAGTAACAACAAGAGATCATCCAATATCCCAAGTAATTGGAGACATCTCAGCTGGTGTGCAAACTAGAAATCAGGTCAACCAGAACCTGATGCACACTTGCTTTCTATCTCAAGTTGAGCCTCAATCCATTCAAGATGCAGAACAGGATCCCCACTGGATCATTGCTATGCAAGAGGAATTACATCAATTTGAGAGGAATAAAGTTTGGGAACTAGTGCCAAGGCCTAAGGATCACTCCATTGTTGGAACAAAATGGGTGTTCAGGAACAAGTTGGATGATCAGGGAGTCATTATAAGGAACAAGGCAAGGCTAGTTGCTCAAGGCTACTCTCAAGAAGAAGGAATAGACTATGACCAGACCTTTGCACCAGTTGCAAGGTTAGAGGCCATCAGAATATTCCTAGCTTATGCTGCTCACAAGGGATTCAAGGTCTACCAAATGGATGTGAAGAGTGCTTTTCTCAATGGAGACATCAAAGAGGAAGTCTATGTTAGACAACCTCCAGGTACTCAATGGCCATGAATGTTGCTGCGCTTGCAAAGATGAAGTTTGATAACGGGTTTGATATTGATATGGATTCATTCACCGGGAGCGATCAAATATTCAAAGATATTCTGGAACTCTTCAAGGAACAACAACTAGAGAATATTTTGTCAACAAGAATGAAGATTGCGGCTGACGAAATAAAGGAATGGGTTTTTACTGCAAACAATGAGGATGAGAATACTATAGTCGGCACGATCAACGGGACTCAGGCACCATTGTCCCCTATTCTTCTGACTGAGGTATTCAACTTAAGTTCTGGAGATGATTCCCCTGATATGTCTGGTGAAGAATTTGATTCAATGTTAGATAGAATGAGTCACTCTGCTGTAAACCCTAATAAGTTGTTGAAAAAGAATCTATCTGTTGAATATAGATTTTTGGCTGATGTTGTGGGCAAAGTGCTGCTTGCCAAGCATTCAGCACATGATACCATCTCAAGGTATCAGTTTTGTCTGATAAGAGCAATAGTTGACAAGAAACATCTGAATTGGGGAACTATCTTCTTTGATTTGATCAAGAAGAAAATTAACAAAAGTTTTGTCAATTTTGGGAGGATTCTTGGGGTTTTCCTGCATTCTAGGTGCCCTGAATTAATGGTTTCCAATGGGATGCACATCAATGCATCTAAAAGATTAACTTGTGCCCTATTTGGGAAATGGGACAGGCAGATTATAAATCCTGCCAGGACTGCCATAGCTGCAGGCACTTCCTCTCCAGCTCAAGAAGAACTGCCTGCCTCCTCTCCTCCTTCTCCTCCAATTGTTTCTACCTCCATCTCCACATCAACCACAACAATTTCCTCAACCATAACCATCTCTTCCCCCATTACCATCTCATCACCTCTTTCTCCTCCATCCACTTCAGAAACATTCCACCCACTCCACTATTATCCACCTTTTACAATTCCATCATTCAACATATTGAAAGACTCCTTCATGGATGATTCCCCTTCCTCTCCTCTTAAGCTTGCTTCTACATCCTCCTACCACCAACTACTTCAAGATATACTCTCCCAACCATCCTTCACTCCATCCATCTCCACTCCTATACCATCCATCTCCACCATCCCTATCTCTCAACCATCCATTCTATCATCTACCACAGCATCAACTGCAGTCAATCCGCCATCAGTTCCAGCCACCTCTTCCTCCACCTCTACTCAAGTATCCCTTGAGCAAGTGGATCTTTCAGCTCTGGCAGATAGGCTTTATGGGATACTGGCCCCCAAGCTAGTAGCCCTGCTGGAGACCTCCTTGGCTCCACTCCTCAAATCTATACAGGAGCTATCTGACAGGCTGTCTGCTATCTCCTCTCCTCAGGCAATTCCTTCAATGGAGTGCCTTGATCCAGTCCTGACTAAATCAAGGCAGGGGGAGATGCCTCATGAAGCTGAAGAAGTGCCTGCTGCTCCAGTACTAGTGTTTACAGTGGACCTCAGGTCACTGTTGTGTGCTTTTGATATTCTTCACAGAAGATATTTACCAACTCAGGGAGTTGAAGACCTCACTAAGGACATTGTGCCTATTTCAGAATGTGATCCCAGCCTGATTATATCATATGTCAATTCTCTTAAGGCTGAGGATATTGCTGCTTCTGTTTGTACTGCTGCTGCTGCTGTTATATCTGTTGAATCTACTGACATTGAAATGCTGTCTGATGATGCTGATACTGCTGCTGCTGAAGAATTGGCTAGTTTTTTGGAAGAAAAAGTGTCTGACACTCCTGCTGTTTCATCTGCTCCACAAGTGTCTGTTACTTCATCTGCTCCTGCTGAAGTTCCTACTGCTATCCCAACACTTCCTGCTCCTATTGCTCCTGAGAAATCAAAAATCCAAGAGGAATACATCAAGAGAATAGATGATCTGTATGACAGACCACAGAGTTCTGATAGTGACAAGTTCAGTACTGAATCTGATGACTCTGCTGGAACCATTGCCAAAAAGAGGAAAGCTAGAAGCAAAGCTATGATGAAAGTTCCTCCTGCAAAGGCCAAAGATGTTAATGACATACCTTATTACATTCTATATGACTGCCAGATAACATAGTCCTGGATCCAATATTCCAAAAATCAGTTAAAGGCTATGAGAAAGAAAAGGAAACTGGATAAGTATGAGATAGGGTCCTCCCAGGGTCAGCCTTCTCCTTCTCCTCCTCAAGACTCAGGATTAGGTGGAGGCTCAGCCTTTCAAACCTCTGCTGCAAAGCAAAGCTCCTCCCAATCTTCCCAAAGATATCAGCCCAGAGGATAGTATAAAAGAGGTTTTCATTCAAGAAGAGGACAACATAGAGGAAGTCAGAGAGATTATAAAACCTATTCCAAATAGCAAAGGGAAGGACAAGGGCATATGGACTCAACTCAAGGTCCTTTCCCATATAAACTCAGAGATACTGTTGTTACAAGGACATCTACTGCTTCAGAAACCATAAGCAAATATGAACCTTCAATTCCTTTTGAGGATCCAAAAAATAATCCTCTATCTTGGATTGCCGGGATGAAAGAACTTGCTGCTCTAGATCAATTGAAAAAGGCCAGAGAACAAGGTAAAGATACTTCCAACATCTCTACTCTTTCAGAGCAAATAAAGGCAGAGCTGGAGAAATATGCTTCAAGGAAGTTCTTTGACCCAAAGGATTACATGAAACTGCATCCTGAGGCTGTAGTTCCAAGGCCCAAATCCCAAACCTCCTTAGGTGCAGAAGATGACAGAAGGTCAAAGAAAGAGGCTCTCAATCCCAACAGAGAGATTGTATTTAAGAAAGGCAGTGAAAGGAAATGAATTCTGTAAGCAGGTAGTACATTCATCTTTAAACATTTGCTGATATTCTATCTGAATGCTGCTATGTCATATGTTCTGCTCTGTTGTTTTAAATTTTTCTTTTCTGTATATGCTTTTGTATTTCTTACTGAGTCTTGTAAATAGTAATCCTAACCCAAATAGGGGGAGATTGTTGGAACACCCTATTACTAATTTGGGCAAGGATCACTATGTTTTTAGGAAATTGGTTTGACCTAGATTTATAGTTGAAAAGGTCAAATTAGAATGAGTCTAGGGTTTAAAACTTAGGTTTGAAGCTGCCCCCAGGACCATTCAAAGATCAAGACTTAGAGCTGAGACAAAGACAATTTTCGTCAAACTCAGTTCGATGAAACGTCGAAATACATTCGACGCTCTCTGAGCTCAACTCTGCTGAGTCATCGAACTACGGTCGACGATCTTCGAGCTCAGATCGACGATCTGTCTTCAGTTACTTTCCCAGTCGCTGAGCTCAGTTCTCGTAGAGCTCAGTTCGACGTTTTCTATCTGCTGTGTTAATCCAATCTCTGAGCTCAGTTCAACGATCGTATAGCTCAGATCGACGATTTCTGTGAGAGATCGACGCCTTCAGAATTCAAATTCAAGGACAGTTATGGATTATAATCAGAATTAATTCCTGCATTGATTGCAAAGGATTTTCTAGCCGTTTCAATCAATCTGATGCAAGTTTCAAGGAAAGACTAAATGGAATATTGCTTAGGACTTTCCCCAGATACAGTTGTCTATTATGGAAGTCATTTATGACTGATTAAACGGCCGTCTAGGAGAATATCTGATATACTCCTTTAGTTTTTATTCTGATAACATAGATGCACAAGATATAGTGAAAAAACACAGACAATACAAAGAGATACAGCAGAATTAGATTACATTACAGAAGATTGAACAACACAATTTCTCTGATCAAGATTTCAATTTCTGTGATTTACAAATCTACTGAATCTTCAAGTGTTCAAAGGTTTCAACTTCAAGGACTCCAGACACCAAATATTTCAGCATCTGCTGGAATCATCTTCTATTGGAGATCTGAAGCTTCTGAAGGCCTATCACCCTAGCAATGCTTTCACTCCTGAACCATTCTACATCTCAGGGGGAGCTTTGATAACATCAACAATCCACTAGTCTTCTCTCATTGATTTGAGACAGAGAAGACATCATCATCTCTTTATTTTCTTTTCCTGCTTTAAAAGGGTTATCAAAACTCCCTTCAAAATTTCTGAATCTGGTTCTGAGAGCCTTGTCAAAACTTAGTGGTGGCAAGACACCTTATCAAAAAATCTAGATCTAGTTTTTGAGCACCTTATCAAAAGCTCATTGGTTCCCAGGACACCTGATCAACACATCCTACAGTGGATTCCTACCATGGGTGGTAGAAGAGTGGATGTACCCAGGCTTTTTGGGGAACCATTATAGATCCTTGTGTCTTCTGGGTTCTGTGTGTTTGTTATTGCTGTGTGCTGTGTGATTCTTATTTCTTGCTTTAACTTTGTTTTTCTACAAGCACCTTACACATATAATTAAATTAAATCTTCCACTACCTTACAATTTTTAATTGTAAATATTATTTTAAAATACTCTATTCACCCCCCCCCCTCTAGAGTCAAGGTAGATCTTTTTCTCACTTTCAATTGGTATCAGAGGCAGGTTGGTTCTTACAGGCTAACACCTGAACCAAAAAGATCTCTGAAAAGATCAATCTTATATAGAGGGGTATTATTTTCTGTATTATAGTTATTTTCAAAAACCATGGCACAAAACAAAGACTATGCTAGCACCAGACCTCCAGTGTACAATCTTTCCAAGTTTGCACTTTGGAAGGCAAGGATTAGATTATACATGAATTCTATTGATGAGGATATCTTCAATTCTGTTTTGACAGTGTGTCCAAGACCTCCAGAGACCACAAGCACAAGTGCTGTTCCACCTCCCTCAGGAACAGATGCTGAAATAAAGAAGTGGAAACATGCAGATGCAAAGGCCATGAATATTCTTGCTCAGATTATGTCTGATGAGATATTCCAGAAGGTTGCTGAATGCTGCTCAGCTAAAGACATATGGGATAAGCTTTCAGAAATTATCTTAGGATCTGCTGATGAAAGAAAGGACAGGAGATCCCATCTCATATCCCAATATGACAACTTCAAGAAAGGTGAAGCTGAATCAACTACAGACATGTACACAAGGCTCAGTCTGATAGTCAGTGAGTTAAAGTCATTAGATAAGGAAATCACACTCACTGAACTCAATGACAAGATTCTAATGTGCTTCCCCAGCGCTTGGGATTCAAGGATCTGGCCAATTAAAGATGCCAGAAGCCTAAGTGAAATTACCACAGAGGCTCTTCTGGGCAAGCTCAAATCTTATGAGCTGCTCATCCAGAATAGGGAAGAAGAACAAAAGGCTACTTCTCCAGTCATCAGAAAGGAGAATACCATAGCCTTCAAAGCTACAGAAGAGAAGCCTGAAGACAAAGTTACAGGAAATGATGAGCTCCTAAGTCTACTGGCCAAAAGATTCTATAAGATGGCCAGGAAGGACTTCAGAAAGAAGTCATTCAAAGGGCATGAGAAGCCTAGATATAACAAGTCCAACAGCAAAGAAATCATCTGCTTTGGATGCAAGAAGCCAGGCCACATTGTGCCTGACTGTCCAGAGAATAAAAATAAGGACAAGAAGGACAAAAATGAGAGAAGAAGAGACAAGGACTCCAGAAAGAACAACAACAACAGATCCTCATCCAACAAAAATAAACATACAAGGAAAGGATTTGTAGCTGAAAGCTGGAGTGACACTGAAGAAGAATCAGAAGCCTCATCCAGCTCAAGTGATGATGAGGATGATGTTGAGGAAAAAGAATTCTGCATGATGGCAATCAATGCCACCCAGCAAAACTCTGATGCAGAATAAGAGTCTGATTTTGAAGCTGAAACTGGATCTGAAGAGGTTGAGGTAATAAAATCTTTTGATTTTACTTCTGAGGACTTTAAAATTGAATTTAAGACACTGTGTTTAGATTTGCTAAGGTCTGAGAAAGAGATAATCTCTCTCAGAAATCAATTATCTGACTACAGTGTCCTAAAATCAAATAACCTCAAACTCTCTGAGGAGTTAGAGTGCTATATGGAGGAGATAACTGCACTGAAAAGTGAACTATCCAAGGCCCAGTAGTTTGAAGAATCACTTAATGGGAGAAACATCAGACTGATGGACATTACAAGCACAGTGAACTCAAGATTCAACAGTACACTGGGCTTGGGTGCTTCATCCAGCCAACCTATAGTATTAACAACCCCAATTAAATTTATTTCTGATAAAGGAAAGGGTGTTGTAGAGGTAGCTAGGAAGAATCCAGATTTACCTAAGGAAAATCAAGTTCAACAGAAAACATCGAACAGAGCTCGACGATCGTCGAACAAAGCTCGGCGATCAAAAGCTGGATCATCGAACTCAGATCGACGACTTCTGAACTCTGAACTCTGGTATAGTCAATCTTCGAACGGAGCTCGACGATCTGACCCAAGATCGTCGAACTCAGGTCGACGATCGTCGAATGGAGCTCAGAGCTTTGAACCTTCTTTCAGAGGTAAATCTCAAGTCAATCCTAGAAGTCCCTCATCCCAAAGCTTCAACCCTTATACTGAATGGATAGTACCTCTTAGGAGATACCATCCTGAAGGATATAAGAGTCAGCCAGGGATGTCTTTCATTTCTGAATTTAAAGGTTATCAACCTAGACCCAAGGTAAACTGGGTCAAAAACATATAAGATGTTTATGTGCAGGTGAAGACCTATCAAGAGATGGCCCAATAATGGTATCTGGATAGTGGGTTCTCAAAGCACATGACAGGGAACAAGGAGAATCTATAATCCTTCATAACCAAACTTGGACCCAAAGTAATTTTTGGTGATTAAAATTTTGGTCAAAAAAAAGGATATGGTGCTGTTCAGATAGGTTCACTCACTTTCAAGAAGGTGGCATATGTGGAAGGACTGAAGCTCAACCTGATCAGCATTAGTCAACTATGTGATGAAGGATATAAGGTGATTTTCAACAAATCCCTTTGCAAGATCAAGTAAGAGGATAACATAATTGTGTTAACAGGTAAAAGGAAAGGTAACATCTATCTTGTAGATTTTCTTTCAACCCATACAAGCATTTGCTTATATAATTCAGTATGCAAACCAAATGATCTATGACATAAGAGACTAGGACACCTAAACCTTAGAACCATTGCTAGGCTGTCCAAGGACAACCTTGTTAGAGGACTACCTTCTGGCCCCTACAAGAAGGAAGGACTCTGCAGGGCCTGTCAATTAGGCAAGCAAACTAAAAATAGTTTTAAGTCACTTAATAAGAGTGATTCACCTAGGATTTTGTATCTGTTACACATGGATCTTTTTGGACCCATTACAGTACAAAGCTTAGGAGGAAAATCTTATACTTTGGTGATTGTAGATGACTTCTCCAGATTCACTTGGGTATTCTTTCTAAGGAAGAAGTCTGATAACTTTAAGTGTCTGACAGAGTTTCTCAAATGTATACAGATTGAGTTCAATACTCACATTGCCCTGATCAGAAGTGATCATGGGACAGAGTTTGATTCTCTTCTTATGCAAGAGTTCTGTCAGAGTTAAGGGATCAGGCATACTTTCTCAGCTCCTAGAACTCCTCAATAAAATGGGAAAAAACACCAAATATTTTTCTTGTGTCGACACATTCCCTTCACTAGTGTCGACACTTGTACTTATAATATTTTTCTTCATTTATTTTACCCGCACATTTAAAGTCAACATCCCATCAAATACACAATGATGTATATCATTGAGTTAGGTGAGGCTTCTCCAAATCTGGCACACAGTTTCCAATGTACCCAACTATCTCCCCCTATGGAGAAGTCATAACCCTTAGTCAATGATATACACCACTCATAATAAAACAAAGATTATGATGTATACAATTATTTCACAGACAGGGTAACTCATAAATAGAAAGAGCATGTATTATCATCACAGAATATGATAAAATTCATTAAATCAATAATCAATTTTTGAGTTACAAGGATTTTAGAACAAAAGATTACATAGTTCTAAACCTAGTCAATATATCCCTAGGATTGATCAGGCTCCTTGATGACAATTCCTTTGCCAGACTGAATCCAAGCTTGTACATTAGCTTCAGTGTCATCAGCCGGCTTCTTTCCTTTCAGATCCTTTTTCTTGAGCTCTTCATCCATGATCTTTTTTCCTTTCAAAGTAATGATAAGGCTTTGGGAAGTACTTGCTAGGCTCCACAGAGTTAGCAGGTAGTTTCCAAGCTTTGAGATCTCTTCTGAACTAGAATAAGGCATCTTGCCTCTCCTAGTATTTGCTCCATTCTTGTTAAGAATATCATTTGCCTCTATCATGCATATTTTCTTTTACAGCTTTCCAAGAAGTCATAATAATATTCCTAGAGGTTGGACTCCATTGTTCAAAATCAGGCTTAAATTTTGCCTGTTCTCTGAACCTTTTCTTAGACAACTAAGCTTCTTTTTCTCTTTGAACTACAACTGCAGGCATTTCAACTGTTTCAAGAATAACATTATGTGCCTCCTATGGAGTACTATACATGTGTTGTACTGCCTGCTGTATTAAGAGTTGCTCTGATGCTATTTGATATCCATTTAGTATGATATGAGCTTGCTTTGACTAAAACTCTCTCCCCCTTTATGACTTCTCTGGCCACATGGTCTCTCAGATCATCCTTTTGAAACCTTACTTGACCATCCAGATATTCTGTTCCCTCTTTGTAGTAAGTTCTGAACTTCTACAGTTGATCAAAAATAGCTTTTTGAGCAGCCTGGATTGCTGTTTGGACAGCTGCTAAATCTTCTTTGATTTGCTTGGACACTTCAGTTTTTATAACAGTTTCACTAGTCCCAAGAGTTGTTAGAATGGCATGAAGTGAGTCCTTTAGATTTTCATTCATTCTAAGTTGATTTTCCAGAACATAGCCTTATTTGACTACAATGTCTGCTATTTCAGTTTTTATCTCTTATTGTTGCTTAGCCAAGTAAACCACAGCATTACCTCCCTTATGGAAGTAATCTGTCATTTCCTTTTTGTTCTGATTGACTTCCAATTTGATGGATTTGATATCCTGGGCCAGCTGATATTGCAGGTCCTTGTGGGTCTCATCCACATATTTTTCAAGAGTTACTCTTTGCTCATCCATCTTCACTTGCAGTTTTACCAAAAGAGAACTGAAGTCTACTACTGGAGCTGATGTTTGTGGGACAGTCTGCAAGGCTTTCTTATAGCCTGAGCTCCTCTTCCAGAGTTCCACCAGTTTCCTTTTCTTTGCTTTAGAGGCCTCTCCATCTTCAGAAGAATCAGATGAACTAACTAGATTCACAGTTTCTTTTGGACTAGAGGCAATGATTGGCATCTCTCCCTCAGTCCTTGGCATCTCCCCCTCAGTTCTAGCTCCTTATAAGTCAGGAAATAACTCCTATAGAGTTACCTCTTGTTGCATCTGAACTAGAGGAATAACTTTCTCCTTCTCAACAAATGATTCTCCCTGGATATCCAAGTCCTTTTCCTGAGATTTCTCTAAAATAGGAGAATTGTGTTGCTCAGGTTGTTCAGAATCAGACATATGCACATCCCGTGCTTCTTTCTCAGTTGTGGTGGTGGCATCATTGTTTAATTTAGAAATTATTTCCATAACTGTATCAGTTGCATTCTCACTATCCAGTGTAACTTCAACTATACCTCCCCCTAGGCCTGGTAGCTGTGGATTTTCAGGTTCATGGACAACTGAAGTTTCATTATTGTCTCCCCCTGGAGTTGATACCACCTGATTGTCTTTAATTTTGATGCCCTCACCTTGGGCATGAACCTCCTCATCTGCTGTTGGTGTAGGTGATTTTCTTGGTTGATCTTCATTTGAGCTGAAGTTAACCTGCTCTTCTGAATCACTAGAAGAGTCAGCTGCCTGGGTTGTAGTTTTCTTTTTCTGATCCTTCTTCATGTGTTTTTGTAGTGTAGACACATCCTTAGTCAATACTCTACCCCATCTGGATAGTATTCTTAAATCCATTCTCCTCATATGATTAATTTTAGAACCTGGAGTCTGATTCATCACTTCTAGAATGGTGAAAGCCAGAAATAGGCAGAGTATCCTACCTAGATTGGGCTTCTTGAGACTTTCTTTGATCTTGTCCAATATAATAGCAGGCCAGTCTTTTTTCACCTTGAATATAACTCTGATCATGAGTTTGAACATATAGGAGAAAATCCTATCATGTCCTCCAGTTTTGCACAGAATAACCTTGCCTATAATCTCTGACAGGAATTTGCCCTGGGAATTCATTCCCTTCCTGTTCATTAAAGATCCAATCTTGGTTGTGGGATTCAGTCCACACCATTGAAGAGCATCTTTTGTCATGGAAGAGGCGATGCCATCTTCTTCCTTAATCCTGGGCAGCTGAAGCGACTTCCTTATACTCTTCTATGTGAGTTTTACTGTAGTACCATTTATAGAGGACTTAATCTTCATTCCTTTAGAATCCATTGTTGCTGAAGAGTAAAATTCAAGAACCTCTTTTTCCATATCCTGGTAGGTTCAGAGACTAAGTATTCCAATCCGTTGTCAGTGATTAGTGTAATCACGGCCTTGATCTCTTGGGAGGCAGTCTCAAATGCCTTGTGAACTAGTTCATATCCCTCATTTACCTTGTCTTCCAGTTGTGGTTCCATGAATGACAGAGAGAGAAGAGAGTAGACGGAAGAAGTTCTTGGCGACACAGGGTCTAGAGTCAAGAGTTCTGGAAAGCACACTCGACTAGAATTTGTTTTCTCCTATTTATAGTATTCTTGTAAAGGTAGGTCAAAAGATGCGCCTAAATAGGAATTTTATCAGTCGACAAAATTTTACATGTGTCGACATAAACTACTTAGGTCTCGACAAGGAATTATAGGTGTCGTTATGTCTATGTATCGACAAAGATTTTTGTGTGTCGACACAAAAATCTTCTAATACAAGGTCTCGACAGAGTTGTATCGACACAAACCTTTTCTATCGACACAGATTTTATTTCTGTGTCGACCCAGTTTATTCCTTTATCGGCACAACTCGTCGTTAATGTCGACACAGATAGCTTGTGTCGACACAAACTTCCTAACTTAGCCAAATTTTCTTGAAAAAATTTGTGCTGACCTAATATTTTATTCTAGGTTCAACATGCCTAATTCAATCTTAAAATATATGAATTTACTTTCATCTAGAGGTTTTGTAAATATGTCAGCAATTTGATTGTTAGAGTTGACAAATTCTAGACTTATATCTTCTTGTTCAACATGTTCTCTAATGAAATGAAACCTGATTTCTATATGCTTTGTTCTGATATGTGAAACAAGATTTCTAGCAATAGATATTACACTATTAGAATCACAATATAATGGAGTTCTACTTACATTGATGTCATAATCTTCAAGTTTATGTTGTATCCACGGCAGCTGAGCACAATAACTTCCTGCAGCTACATATTCTGATTCAGCAGTGTATATAACTACACTTATCTGTTTTTTGCTGCTCCATTACACCAATCTTCCACTTAGGAACTGACATATGCCTGTGGTGCTTTTCCTATCTTCTTTGCAGCATACAAAATCTGCATCTAAAAAACCTGTTAGTAGAAAATCTCTATTCTTAAGGTACCAAGGACCAAGATTTGGTGTGCCCTTAAGATATCTTAAAATTCTTTTGACAGCAAAATAATGAGACTCCTTTTCCCAAGCTTGGTACCTAGCACAAACACATGTGGCATACATGATGTCAGGCCTACTAGCAGTCAAGTAAAGAAGGGAGCCAATTATCTCTTTATATAAAGACTCATCAATAGGTTTTTCTGCCTCATCTTTGCATATAGGCATACTTGACCCCATTGGATTTTTCATGGTGGAGGCTGACTCTATGCCATATTTCTTAATTAACTCCTTGGTTAACTTAGACTGAGATATGGACAAGCCATCATCAGTCTGTCTAACTTGGAGTCCCAAGAAAAATTTCAGTTCACCCATGCTGCTCATCTCAAACTTTCCTTGCATAAGTTTGGCAAACTTTCTACAAAGATTGTTTTCAGTTGATCCAAAGATAATTTCATCAACATATATTTGGACTAGGATGATCTTTCCTTTTGATTCCCTAAAGAATAGAGTCTTCTCAAGTTTCCCTCTTGAGAATTTAATCTCAATAAGGAAGGCAGATAGAGTTTCATACCAAGCCCTAAGGGCTTGTTTCAATCCATATAGAGCTTTCTTGAGCCTATATACATAGTTAGAATAAAGAGGATCTACAAAACTTGAAGGTTGTTCAACATAAACTTCCTCTTCTAAGTCACCATTCAAAAATACTGAATTTACATCCATTTGGAATACTTTAAACCCATAATAAGCTGCATAAGCAAGGAATAGTCGTATTGCTTCCAACCTTGCCACTGGAACAAATGTCTGATCAAAATCTATTCCTTCTTCCTACCTATAGCCTTTTGCTACCAGTCTGTCTTTGTTCTTGACTATAATGCAATTTTCGTCTAACTTGTTCATGTAGATCCACTTAGTTTCTATGACATTGTGATTCTTTGGTTTAGGAACCAACTCCCAGACTTTACATTTTCTGAATTGATTCAACTCTTCTTGCATGGCATCAATCTTGTATAGAACTTATTAGTTTCCATTTGGGACTTGTATAGCCTCTTCAAACTTATTAGTTTCCATTTGGGATAGGAAGCTTGAATATAGAACTGTGTTCATGCTCTTGCTTCTGGTCAGAAGTCCATGTCTTGCATCACCAATGATTTGGTGTGCTGGATGATCCCTCAGATGTCTTATAACAGTTTTCCAAATAAGGTTGGTGTTGAAACCGGAAAACCGGTCTCTTGTGGAGTTCGACCCTTGGGGAAGGGGTGGCCGCGCACCTACTTCACTCCTGCAAGAAAATGACAAAGAGAAGAGAAGAAACAAGGACTAGACCAAGGGCCCGGCAGGGAGGTCCCACCACACACCCGGAAGATCTTAGAGCGCTTCCCCTCCTTAGCCAAATGCCGGGCTAAGGTACCTCAGAAAGCGCTAGTAGGCCGGAGAATTAGTAAGCATGCCTTCTGGGGTACCCCTTGGGTCCTATTTATAGGAAAAGATGGCCTGCCAATATACAACCTTCACTGTTTTCGAGGACTACAGGCAAACCAAAAGGGGCCACATAGTGAAAGTATGCCATGGCCAAGATGCGAGCTGGATCTGAGAGGGCACTCGCTCGGCAAGGGGCCCGACTCGCCTCGCCCTGGGCCTAGGCGAGCTCATACTCGGCGGACTGTGCTCGGCTAGCGCTGAGCTCGGCTTGACTACCGTCGAGCTCGGACTCGGCACGGCGATCGTCGAGCCTGGACTCGGCACGGCGATCGCCGAGCTCCAACAGAGACTGAAATCGGCACAAGGATCGTCGAGCTTGGCTCGACCACCGTCGAGCCCTGTTCTCGCACCAGAGCTCGGTCTCGGCGTGCCGGGCTTCGTTCGACCATCGTCGAGCTTGGCTCGACTATTGCCGAGCTCGGGCTCGGCAAGCTGGGTCCAAGTTGGTCTGAGCCGGCCGGTTCAACTCCTGTCGACCACTCGCAGGATACGGGGTTGTACATAATCCCCGCTCTTTGTGAGGTTGGGACAAGCTCGGAAAGAAACATCCAACCCCATAGGATCCGGCGAGTGCGACAGGGGCAAAAAGGAATCTTCTGGTAGGCCCCACAGGTAGCTATATATATGTACCCCTGCGCATCTGGCTGACCTTTGCCCTTCCCCAAATTCTGTCAAGATGCCGCTCCCCAAGGAAGTCTTAGAGCGACTCGCACGTTCCCGCGAAGAGATCGCTGCCCAGGCCGCGGGGCTGACCAACCTTGAGGCCCCTGCTCGCCGTTTTGCCGATTTTGGCTCGGCCAAGCGGGCGAAGCCCCTTCCTCCGGGGGCCGTACCCATTCTGGCCGACTTCACTGCCGCCTTGGGGAACGGGGCCGGTTCCTCCAACCAGCCGGTTCTTGGCTCTTCCACTAAAAATCTCGTGGAATTGTCTTCCGACCGGGAGAACAGCGGCGAAGCGTCCACCCCTCGGGCCAAAAGTATTCCTGTCAACTCGCCACGGCAGGATCCCGAGGTTAAGGAGCCGGGCTCGCGAGAACTGGCGTCGCCGAGTCGCCTCCCTTCCCGGCAACCCTCCCCTGGATCCCTGGTCGTGGGGAGAGGCGCCGGGATTATCCCCGTTCCCGGCTACCAACTCGCTCCTCAAGAACTGCTGGGGCGTGGCAAGGACCTGCGCCACTTCTCTCCTCGCGCCAACCTGGAGGAGCCAGGCTCGCACGGTAAGTTTCCGGCATCGCTCTTCTGTTCCGTGGGTATTTGCTTTTCTGACCGTCTTTCAGTTCTTCACCCAGAATTTCCCGGGCGGACGGAGGACGGCGAGTCCGTGGATCGACCTCCTTACTCGCCCCTCCCTTCTCCAAGTGCCCTGGACGCCTTCCTGGACTCCGAGGTGGGCAGCCCTGAACGCGCAAGACGGGAGCGGAAGGTTCTCAAGAAGCTGGTGCGCGAGCTCCACGACCTGCGAAAGGACAACAACAGGCTGCAGTGGGAGTGCTCGCGTCTCGCGGACGATGCTGGAGTCAGCCTGGCGTTCGAGGAGGCGTCTTCCCTGGTGCTGATGGACGAAATTGACGAGAACCTGCGGGTGATAAATAGGAATATGGGGCGGCTTCGCGAACTTCATGCGCGGCGGCCTGCGACGGCGGGCCGGCGAGACCGGGGAGAATGAAACGGCTCCTCTGTCAGTCGGCCGGTACTCTCCCCCGCCCTCGCATGGTCCTCGCGCCCTTATTTATATTTTTTCTTTTATTTGCTCTGAATGGTCTGCTTGTAATAACTTGGAACAACTTTTCAACCACTTTGTATATGTAGATGCTTTTTCAATATTTTGGTGAGTCTCTTCGAATTCCCCCTTCGGGGGCCTGGCTGGCTCGCAGGACTTGCGAGGAGAGGATGGCGAGGTGGCGCGGCGAGACCGGACCGATCGGCCGACTCGCCCTCCCTCTCGCC
Source organism: Platanthera zijinensis (assembly GCA_039513925.1). Lineage (NCBI taxonomy): Eukaryota > Viridiplantae > Streptophyta > Magnoliopsida > Asparagales > Orchidaceae > Platanthera > Platanthera zijinensis. Next base: position 72,271,153 of record CM077094.1, on the reverse strand, counting down.
CTTCTTTACCTTCTTCTATAAATAGACCTTCTCACCTACCCCCGAGACACGCTTTTATTGCTTTCGAATCCTTGCTTCGTCTCTGTCTTCCCGAGCTCGCGGTTTTCCTTTTCTCTGCGACCATGGTCAAGACCAACCCTGACGCGGACGGTCGGTCTAAGTGCGCTCAGCACTTTGTTGACCATTGCTTTTTTGAGGGGTACATTACAGAGGAGGAGCTCGTCGAGTTCACGGCGGCGTTCGTCCCCCCGGCTTCCAGGCTCGCAGGCCCGCCGAGCATGAAGCCATCAATTCCTTCCCGGAGGGTGAGCTCGCCTTCCCCATCTCGCACTTCGAGGTGGGACTGCGCCTCCCCCTCTGGCCAGAAATCCGCCAGATCCTGAAGTACTACGGCGCGGTGCCCGCGCAGCTGAATTCCAACGCCATTGCTATGATGGTGGCGTTCGCCTGCTTCCTCCGCCGGGAGCGAATTGAGTTCAACCTCGCGGTGTTCCGCAAGTTGTTCTCTTACAAGGCTACCCCCGACGGGGTCGCCTACTTCGGCGGGTCCTTCATCAAGGTTCGCGAGCTAGCGAACAAGAATCACAATTGGATGACCCGGCTCGTCTTCATCAAGGGCGAGCTCGGCAACATCCCTTTCGCCCCCTGCAGAAGAGCGAGGACATATATCGTCCTCCTTCCCTGTCTGGCAGCGACGCCGACCTCCACAAGTTTTTCCTCCACAAGGACTTTGAGGTCGCCTTCCTCCGCCGCGGCCTTGACTCGCTTCAACCCGTTCTCCCCGGTGAAGGTATATCTCGCTCAGCCTTCTCGCGAACTTTATCAAGGTGGATCTTATATCATTTTTCCCTCTCTCTTTTTTTTTGACTAAGTCTTTCTCTGCAGGGGAACGGGTTCTGCCGGAGCACCCGCCGTTCGCCGACTCGGGGATATTCTCAGATCCTCTGGAGCTGGCCCGGGCGGCCGCACTGGCTTGTCGCGAGGAGCAAGTGCGAGACCAACTCCCCGGCAGGAAGCGCTTGGAGTCCGGGGGGTCAAGCTCGCGCCACGAGCCTTCGCTCCCCAAGAAGAAGAGGGCGAGGGTGGTCTCGCGCGGACGGCTGCACCATCCTTCGTCGCCTACCAAGTTCATGAGCTCGCCGGAGGCTCTGTCCGACGAGCCGCCCTTGAGTCCGCTGAAAGAAGCCTCCTCCCCCCAAAAGGGGAAGAAGAAGAGTGGGCCGTCCTCCGATTCTACCGGGGAGGACACCTTCCGCGAGCCCAGTCTGCCGAAGGATCATCCCAACTTCGGCAAGGGGTGCAAGAGCAAGGATGCGGCTGGCGAGCCCATCCTGAAGTGGGACGAGGGGGCTCACCGAGTTTCCGTCTCTACTCGCGCCCCCTCCTGGGGAGCTCGCCGGCCGCCCACCGCCCACGCCTTCGCTTTCGGCTTCGGCCTTTACAGCCGCGACAGCGCCGAGTCGTACAAGAAACTGACCCCCAGTCAGCTCGGCTACGAGGGGATGCAGGCTCACCTGCGGGCCTTCGAGCTCCATCACATGATGGTCCGTCGTGGCTTCCAGCTCAGCAACGCCCTGCTGACTGTCGAGCAGGAGCGCGACCTGGCGAAGGAGAGCGCGGTCGACGCGGAAAGGCGGTTCGTCCTCGCGGACGCTCTACTCGCGAAGTCTGTCGGTGGCCTGGTAATCACTGGATACCTCTATTTACCTTGCTTAAGATGGTTCCTGCGCGTGTTCTGAACTTTTGATCTTACAGGATGCCGAAGCCGCTAACGCGATGCGAGACGAGGTAGCTCAGTTGCGGGCTCAGCTCGCTGAGCGGGAAGCCCAGCTCGCCGAGCAAAAGACATATTCCCGGGAGCAGGAGGCTGTTGCCGCCCGGCTGGGGGCGGAGGTGGAGGAATTGAAGGAAAAGAACAAGGGGCTCCTGGGAGAGGTCCTCCGCCAAGCCAACGCTCTCCTTCCCCCGGATGCCAGCGAGCCGGCCTTCCCCTTCAAGAGGCCCCGGGTGTTTGGCGAGGCCGACGTCGCGGAGCGGCTGCGAGTCAACTCCGTCGAGGCTGCCGAGTGTCTTCTACAAGCCATGAGGGGGACGGGGATTTTGGCGGAAGGCTGCGAGGAGGTCACCGTCCGGGAGCTCCTGCCAACCCTGTTCCCGCCCAGCCCGCTCAGCGAGAAGGAAGATAGCTTCGACTCGCTCTTTGCGGGGGTGAGGGAGAAGGACGCTCGGCTTGGTGACGAGGAGGACCGTCACTCGAGGAGGGAGGGCGAGAGTTAACTTTTTGTTTTCTTCTCTCTGTTTTTTTTTGTGTACCCTGCCGAGGCGGGCCTTGTAAACTTGTAATGATGAATCAAAGATATTTTGCAAAATTTTGCTATCTTCTTTTTAAGCCCACTTGCGATATTGTACCCGCGCGCTTGGTAGAGCGACCTCGCCTGTAGAATGTCTTGAGTTAGGACCAGCCCCCGCGGTGCTCGCGGAGAATCCTTAGGACACGTGCTCGCGCCATATCCTACTCGCGCCTCACCTTCCCCCGCCATGTCTCGCCTTAGTTTTTCGATAATTCAGACAAGTGAAAATTCGCTTGGGTCAAGATGTTGCCAGCATCCGCCTTAGACATCAGGGCGTGTCGTTCGCCGAGTTAGCTGGAGCGAGGCTAGGCTCGCTGGAGAGAGCCGCTTTCCTTCCCCCGGGTCTGGGACAGGACCAGGGCTTCCTTAGTAGCGAGCTGGAGAGAGAGAGGGGGGGGGGGGTAGGATATTCCGAGCTCGCCGTCTTGACTGGCGAGCTCGCACCCTGGTGTTTTCCTCGGGCCACCTCCCAGTCTCAACTCCAGGGTCGTAGCGATGCCCATCGAGACTCGACCGTGCCAGCTAGGTGGGAGCCTGGCAGGGGAGTGATGAGACCTAACCTCAGAGCGAGAGGACTTAGAAACTTTTGCCTCTCCCGGGTGCTACCACCGGGCCAGTCAGCTAGGTGAGAGCCTGAGGGCGGGTGTTGAACATCCTCCGGGCTCAGCCCCAGGGTCGTAGCGATGTCCATCGAGACTCGGCCATGCCAGCTAGGTGGGAGCCTGGCAGGGGAGTGATGAGACCTAACCTCAGAGCGAGAGGACTTAGAAACTTTTGCCTCTCCCGGGTGCTACCACCGGGCCAGTCAGCTAGGTGAGAGCCTGAGGGCGGGTGTTGAACATCCTCCGGGCTCAGCCCCAGGGTCGTAGCGATGTCCATCGAGACTCGGCCATGCCAGCTAGGTGGGAGCCTGGCAGGGGAGTGATGAGACCTAACCTCAGAGCGAGAGGACTTAGAAACTTTTGCCTCTCCCGGGTGCTACCACCGGGGCAGTCAGCTAGGTGAGAGCCTGAGGGCGGGTGTTGAACATCCTCCGGGCTCAGCCCCAGGGTCGTAGCGATGTCCATCGAGACTCGGCCATGCCAGCTAGGTGGGAGCCTGGCAGGGGAGCGACGAGACCTAACCCCAGAGCGAGAAGACTTAGAAACTTTTGCCTCTCCCGGGTGCTACCACCGGGCCAGTCAGCTAGGTGAGAGCCTGAGGGCAGGTGTTGAACATCCTCTGGGCTCAGCCCCAGGGTCATAGCGATGTCCATCGAGACTCGGCCATGCCAGCTAGGTGGGAGCCTGGCAGGGGAGCGACGAGACCTAACCCCAGAGCGAGAAGACTTAGAAACTTTTGCCTCTCCCGGGTGCTACCACCGGGCCAGTCAGCTAGGTGAGAGCCTGAGGGCGGGTGTTGAACATCCTCCGGGCTCAGCCCCAGGGTCATAGCGATGTCCATCGAGACTCGGCCATGCCAGCTAGGTGGGAGCCTGGCAGGGGAGCGACGAGACCTAACCCCAGAGCGAGAAGACTTAGAAACTTTTGCCTCTCCCGGGTGCTACCACCGGGCAAGTCAGCTAGGTAAGAGCCTGAGGGCGGGTGTTGAACATCCTCTGGGCTCAGCCCCAGGGTCATAGCGATGTCCATCGAGACTCGGCCATGCCAGCTAGGTGGGAGCCTGGCAGGGGAGTGACGAGACCTAACCCCAGAGCGAGAAGACTTAGAAACTTTTGCCTCTCCCTGGTGATACCACCGGGCCAGTCAGCTAGGTGAGAGCCTGAGGGCGGGTGTTGAACATCCTCCGGGCTCAGCCCCAGGGTCATAGCGATGTCCATCGAGACTCGGCCATGCCAGCTAGGTGGGAGCCTGGCAGGGGAGTGACGAGACCTAACCCCAGAGCGAGAAGACTTAGAAACTTTTGCCTCTCCCGGGTGCTACCACCGGGCCAGTCAGCTAGGTGAGAGCCTGAGGGCGGGTGTTGAACATCCTCCGAGCTCAGCCCCAGGGTCATAGCGATGTCCATTGAGACTCGGCCATGCCAGCTAGGTGGGAGCCTGGCAGGGGAGCGACGAGACCTAACCCCAGAGCGAGAAGACTTAGAAACTTTTGCCTCTCCCGGGTGCTACCACTGGGCCAGTCAGCTAGGTGAGAGCCTGAGGGCAGGTGTTGAACATCCTTCGGGCTCAGCCCCAGGGTCATAACGATGTCCATCGAGACTCGGCCATGCCAGCTAGGTGGGAGCCTGGCAGGGGAGCGACGAGACCTAACCCCAGAGCGAGAAGACTTAGAAACTTTTGCCTCTCGGGGGTTTAAACTGCGAGCCCCTCTACCCTCACTATTCTTCCAAAGCATAAGATGAGATAATGAGATTCGTTTTTATTCATGAGGCCAAGATATCTACAATATTTTCAAGGATAGAAATGTTTCAGATCGTCGCCACTCCAAGTGTGGCTGAGGGTGTCCCCTCTTACATCTTGGAGGCGATACCCCCCCCCCCCCGATTTCAAGACCTCCTGCACAATGTAGGGGCCCTCCCAATTGGGGTGGAGTTTTCCCACAGTGACTGATCTCCCTGCCGCGTCCACTTTTTTCAAAACAAGGTCCCCCTCTACGAACTGCTTGACACGGACGTGTTTGTCGAAATACTTGGCCATCCTTCGCTTAGCCTCTTCCTGCCTGACGATGGTCAAGTCGCGTAGTTCTTCCACCATATCCAGGGAGAGTCGAAGCTCCTCCTCATTTTCTGACCTCCATCCTTCCCTTCCGACTCCTGCCTCGACGACCCGAGGCGTCTGGACCTCGAATTCGACAGGTAGAACGGCCTCGCAGCCGTGAGAGAGTTTGAAAGGCGTCTCCCCTGTGGCCGTATTGGGGGTGGTCCTCAAGGCCCAGAGGACTGATGGGAGCTGTTCCACCCAGCTTCCCCTCAAATTTTCCACTTTCTTCTTTAAGAGGTTCACGATGATTTTGTTGGCCGCTTCCACCTGCCCGTTGCTCCTGGGGTGATGGACAGAAGCAAACCGAAGGTCAATCCCTAGCTGTTCGCAGAAGCGAATGAACTCCGTGCTGGCGAACTGAGGTCCGTTGTCCGTGATGATAGCCTGTGGCAGCCCATGCCTGCAGATGATCTCTCCCCAGATAAAGTTCCTGACTACTTGAGAGGTCACCTTGGCTAGAGCCTTCACCTCCATCCACTTAGAAAAATAATCAATCATGACCAACAAAAACCTCCTCTGACCGCTGGCCTGAGGGAAAGGTCCTACGAGGTCCAGCCCCCATATGGCGAAGGGCCATGGTGCCATGATGCTTCTTAACCTCTGAGCCGGCTGGAGCTGGAGCGGGGCATATAGTTGGCACTTATGACACTTTCTCGCGAATTCGGCTGCATCCTGACCGAGGGTGGGCCAGAAGTACCCTTGCCTGACGATTCTCCCTTCCAGGGTCCGACTCCCCGAATGACTCCCACATTCACCGGAATGGACTTCCTCCAAAATTTTGTGCACCTCTCTTTCGGCTACGCAGCGGGCCAACATCCCTGAGAGGGTCTTGCGGTACAACTGTCCCTCACGTAGGAGGTAGTATGCCGCCTTGTGCTTGAGCCCTCTTCGGTCCATTCCCTCCGGGTATTCTCCGGTGGACAAGAAGGTGACGAAGGGATCCATCCATGAGGGGTGCTGCTCTACTTCCATTAGTTCCCCCTCCTCGATGGAAGGTCGGAAGAGATCCGTAATGGTGCCCCCCATCCGGGGGCCGTGCTTTGCTAGCTGGTCGACTGGCTCGTTTTCCCCTCGCGGTACGTGCTTGATTGAGAAGGTCTGGAAGGTCCCAATGACTCCCCTTACCTTCATCAAATAGAGCTGCAGGGTGGGCTCCCTCGCCTCGAACTCCCCCTTGATCTGGGAAGCCACCACCATGGAGTCAGTGAGGACCTCCACGTCGTGCACCCCCAAGTCTCTTGCCAGGCGCAGACCTGCGATTACGGCTTCGTATTCGGCTTGGTTATTGGTGATAGGAAAGTGCACTACCACAGTCTGCTCGATCTTTATCCCCTGGGGGCTTTCCAAGATGACCCCAATCCCTAAAGAGTGCTTCCCCGAGGCACCGTCCACCCTGACTTTCTAGGGGAGAGGGCGAGTGAGTCTCTCCTCCGCCACCTCGACCGCGTACTCTGCCAGGAAGTCAGCCATAGCTTGGGCCTTGATTGAGAGGCGGGGGACGAAGGAGATGTCGAACTCGCTCAGTTCCACTGACCATTTGGCCAACCTACCCGAATGCTCTACTCCCTTAAAGATGTTGCGCAGGGGGTGGTCGGTCACTACTCGAATTGAGTGTGCCTGGAAATAGGGCCGAAGCCTCCGGGCTGAGATGATTAAGGCGAAGGCCAGTTTTTCCAGGATGGGGTAACGGAGCTCGGCCCTCTTCAATATCCGACTCACATAATAGATGGGGAATTGCCTCTTCCCTTCTTCCCGAACCAAAACCGAACTCAAGGCTTCAGCCCCGACCCCTAGATATAGGGATAATTCTTCCCCTTCCTTGGGCCCTTGGAGCAGGGGGGCCTGGGTCAGCTGCTTCTTTAAAGCCTGGAATGCATCCTCGCACTCCGAGGTCCATTCAAACTTTCGACCCCCTCTCAAGGTTTTGAAGAATGAGGAGCACCTCTCCCCGGCCCGGGAGAGGAATCTACTCAACCCTGCCAACTTCCCTGTCAGTTGCTGTACTTCCTTGGTATTTTGCGGCGACCTTAGTTCCAGGATTGCCCTCACCTTATCTGGATTAGGTTCTACCCCAGCGGGGGTGAGAAGATGCCCTAGGAACTTTCCCCGGCTTGCCCCGAAGACACACTTCAAGGGGTTCAGCCTCATCTTAAACTTGCGGAGAGTGGCGAAGGTCTCTTCCAAGTCCTGGATGTGGGAGTCAACATCCAAGCTCTTGACCATGAGATCATCCACGTACACTTCGAGATTCCTCCCCTTCTGCTCTCGGAAGACCCTATCCATCATTTTTTGATAGGTAGCCCCTGCATTCTTTAGCCCGAAGGGCATCATTTTGTAACAATAACATCCGTCTCCCGTGATGAACGAGACGTCTTTGACGTCAGGGGGGTGCATTCTGATCTGGTGATAACCTGAAAAAGCATCCAGAAAACTCATTACAGGGAAACCGACGGCTGAGTCAACCAGCGCGTCGATCCGAGGCAAAGGATAACAATCTTTCGGGCATGATTTATTAAGAAGAGAAAAGTCGATACACATCCTCCACCGGCCGTCTCCTTTTTTAACCATTACAACGTTGGAGACCCAGCCGGGGAATTGGATTTCAGATATGAAGCCAGCCTCGAGGAGCTTGGCGACTTCCTCCCTGATTGGCTCGGCGAGCTTGTCCGTGATGGATCTTTTTTTCTGCTGGATGGGGGGAGCCTCCGGGTCCAGGTTGAGGCGATGGCAGGCCACGTCGGGGTCGATCCCTGGCATCTCCACGGCGCTCCAGGCGAAGATGTCCACGTTCCTCTGGATGCACTCCAGCATCCTGCCTTGAGCTTCCGGGGTCAGGCCTCCGCTGACGCGGACCTTCTCCACCCTGCCTCCAATGGTGAGGACCTCCATCTCCTCCACCTCCTCCGCTGCCTCCAGACGGGACTGCTCCTCCTATTCCTCGATACCTCCCCTTCCGGGGGCGAGGACCTCTTCCTCAGCCTCCTCGACGGCCGCGACCTCGGCCGACTCCCGAGTCTCTTCCGTGACCTCCTCCCGAGCGCGGCACTCCACCCCCATTTCTTTGTCAGCTTCCTGCCTCTCCTCCTCCAACCTCCGCCCCATCTCCTCGGCCCCCTCCAGCCAAGAGATGGAGTTTACCGCCGAGACGTAGCACTCCCATGCCTCCTTAGGGTCTCCTCGGACCCGGATCTGGACCCCCTCGACGTTGAGCTTTAGACACTGTTGGAAGGACGAGGGGACGCAGCGGAAGGCGCTGATGAGGGGTCTCCCGAAGATGGCGCTGTAACTGCTAGGGGCGTCCACGATAACAAACTTGCAGTTGCGTGACTGCCCCCCTAGAGTGACATGGAGTCCCACTCCTCCCTCGACTTCCTTCCTCTCCCCTGAAAAGCCGAACAGAGGCCCGTCCGAGGCTAACACCCTCCTGGCCTCTACCTTCATCGCATCGAACGCCTTCTTGAAGATGACGTTGACCGAACTCCCATTGTCCACAAGGATTCGGGAGACAGTGAAATCCTCGATGGCTGTCTGGATAACCAGCGCATCGCAGAAGGGGTCCTCGTGACCCGGCAAGTCCTCTCTGGAGAAGGTGATTTTCTCCTCCGGGGGAGGGGATTGGGATGTGGAGCCAACGCTCCTCCGGTACATAGTGTGGAGGCTTGACTTACGGGAGGCCTCGATCCCGGCCCCCCCCCCCCCCCCCCCCGTGGATCGCTCCGATCCTTCCTCGGGTGCCCACATCAGCCCGATCTTCACACCGATCCCCCTCCTCTCGAGGCCGGATCTCCTCTATCCGAACTTCCTGACGGTCTTATTGTTGCTGTTCCCTTCTCCCTCTCATCTCGAGGAACTCCGGGCACGTGGATGTGAGGTGCCCCTCTTCCTAATGAAAGTCACAATAGGGCAGGTCCACCCTGACCTCCCTCCTTCTCCTCAGCTGTCCTCTCCTTCTCCCCCTCATGGCAATTGCCATTGCCTCCTCCTGGTCGGGGAGAGGGGGTCTCTGACCCTGCCTACCCCCCTGGGGGTTGTGCTGCCCTCGGCCACCCTGGCGGTTATCTCCTCCCTGATAACCCCTTCGTGGTGCCTGGTCTTGCCACTCGGGCCTCCATCCCAAACGGTGGGTCTGCTCCGGACGCACCCACCTGGGTTGCGGCTGCTGCTGCGGCTGCTCCCTTTGCCGAGGTTCAGCCCTCCTCTCCTCCTGAATTCGGCCACCCCTTGGCCTTTCCTCTTCCACGGCCCACTTGGCCAACCTTCGAGCAAACTCTGGATGTGCTGCCTCCATTTCGGCCTCCCTGGCCGCCCTCTCTAGGAGTGCCTCAAAAGACACTGGAGGTGACCTCTTCAGTTCCATTGCGAAGAACCCGGACTGGAGACCCAGGGTGAAGGCCACCATCATGGTGTGCCCTGGCATCTCCTGAACTTGGGACAGTTCCTCTTGGATCCTGTCCAGATAGCTTCCCAGGGTCTCTCCCACCCTCTGCTTGATGCGGAACAAAGACTCCGCCTCCCTCTTCCTCTTCTTAGAAGTGGTGAATCTCAGCATGAAACCCCGTCGCAGATCCTCAAAGCAGTAGATGGACCCGGTCGGGAGTTGGTGGAACCACTCTCTCACCTTTTCTCTGAGGGTGATGGCGAAGAGTCGGCACTTGAAGCCGTCTGACATCTGTCGAATGGAGACCATGTCCTCGAACCACTGGAGGTGGTGGACCGGGTCTCCTCTCCCGGAGTAGTAAGTCATCTCCGGCTCGCGAAACCCCTCGGGAACTGGGGCTGAAGAAACGAATTCGCTGAAGGGGCTCCCCCCCTCAGCCGGGCGAGTCGGGAACTCCCTCCCTGCAGTCTCGCCGAAGTGGTACTCGGCGGCCGAGCCGGGGAACAGAACTCGCCCATGGAACTCGCGCTCGCCCCTCTCGGCGGGTTCTTTCCCTGGTCGCCTGAGCGGCGCGTCGTCGCCGAGTGCGGGAGCGGCGACCACCGGGACTGCCGGCGTCGCACTCTCAGCTCGCATGCCGAGGGCGGTCCTGACGAGCCCGAGGATCTCCTCCCTAAGCTCCGCCGGCACACTCGCCGCTGGGGGTGGGGGAGGAGGTGGCAAGTTGCCCCTGCCTGATCCTTGTCCTTCATCTCCAGTCATCGAGCCTGCAGAAGGTTTTCTCTGCTGACCACTATCCACGCTCACCGCACCAAAATGTTGAAACCGGAAAACCGGTCTCTTGTGGAGTTCGACCCTTGGGGAAGGGGTGGCCGCGCACCTACTTCACTCCTGCAAGAAAATGACAAAGAGAAGAGAAGAAACAAGGACTAGACCAAGGGCCCGGCGGGGAGGTCCCACCACACACCCGGAAGATCTTAGAGCGCTTCCCCTCCTTAGCCAAATGCCGGGCTAAGGTACCTCAGAAAGCGCTAGTAGGCCGGAGAATTAGTAAGCATGCCTTCTGGGGTACCCCTTGGGTCCTATTTATAGGAAAAGATGGCCTGCCAATATACAACCTTCACTATTTTTGAGGACTATAGGCAAACCAAAAGGGGCCACATAGTGAAAGTATGCCATGGCCAAGATGCGAGCTGGATCTGAGAGGGCACTCGCTCAGCAAGGGGCCCGACTCGCCTCGCCCTGGGCCTAGGCGAGCTCATACTCGGCGGACTGTGCTCGGCTAGCGCTGAGCTCGGCTTGACTACCTCCGAGCTCGGACTCGGCACGGTGATCGTCGAGCCTGGACTCGGCACGGCGATCGCCGAGCTCCAACAGAGACTGAAATCGGCACAAGGATCGTCGAGCTTGGCTCGACCACCGTCGAGCCCTGTTCTCGCACCCGAGCTCGGTCTCGGCGTGCCGGGCTTCGTTCGACCATCGTCGAGCTTGGCTCGACTATTGCCGAGCTCGGGCTCGACATGCTGGGTCCAAGTTGGTCTGAGCCGGCCGGTTTAACTCCTGTCGACCACTCGCGGGATACGGGGTTGTACAGTTGGTGGAGGTGTATTGATGTCTACTATCGTGAAGAAAATAAAAGCAACTGAACTAGCAATCCATCTAGGCAAGTATACCTATCGAATTGTAGCTAGGGGACACAAGTGTCGTATTGAAATCCGGGAACTGCTGAATACACTTACTCACACGAAGACTATTATTTTATCGGAGGAAAATCTTGAGGACTTAAAAAGGAAGTTGCAGCTAAGAAAGGAAATATAGTTAATCGCTAGAAAGAGAACCACTGCATTAAGTTAAAGAACTATTAGACGCGATTACGATAAAGTGTTAAAGAACTACGACCAAGGGATGGGAATGTACTCGATCAAGAATCACCTCGGCCAGAGTAATAAAGAAATGCGATAAAAGCCTAAACTTAATAGGGAAGAGTTTCTTGACCGTGGAGGTTCCTAAAGCTTAAACACACTTCTCTCGAAGTCGTGTCCGACTGAGTTTAGGTAGGTCCGACCGACTTTCGTCTAAATCAGAGGCCTAAAGCTCGCTTTACGCGGTGAACCCCACTATTAGATTTTATTCCAATCCGGGAGATTTGAATGTCTCCCTCTCTCGAGGGGTGCATACCAATCCCTTTCCTCTTGAGTGCTCACTTCAAACTATCGGCCTTTCGGCTAGCCAAGCATGAAAGCTAAGACGGAGAGTATACATCGATGATATATCTCCAACCCAAAAGTATTCAAGAGCAATTCAAGGTTAAACCCCTAAAAAGGAAAGGTAAAATTAAAGCATCATAACTTAATCACTCAAACCTCAGATCATCAAGATCGAGTACAAGGAGGATTTAGTTATTCATGGTATAGACAATGAAGATCATATTAATAGTATGGAAAATAACACCGAGTAGAAGGGAAAGAGAATAGCGAATTATTTTATTTCGTAATGTGGAGGAATCACAAGTAGGGCACACAGATACTATAAGAACACCTTCTACGATGATTATAAATGCTGTAAAAAGGAAGTACAGAAATGCGAAAAAGACTTGCATGAAAAGAAACTCAATTACATGAAGTAAAAAGGAAGAGACAAGCTTAAAAACTAAAATAGCAGCACTTCTTCTTCTCTAATCTCCCTCTCTCTCCCCTCAAACACTAGAAGATGATCCCTATTTATAGAGTTTTTTCGGGCTGAGTCACGCCCTATGACACGCCCATGGAGGGCGTGACCATAGGGCGTGTCTGATTCGGTGCGACATCTGGAGCGTTGGCATTTAATTCTGGCGCGGTTGCTGAGTTACACGCCCATCGAACACGCCCCTGGAGGGCGTGACATATGGGCGTGTCGGATTCGGCGCGTTGAAATTGAGCTCGGTACTGATTTCTCGGGACTTGGCGGGTCACGCCTGTCAGACACGCCCACGTAGGGCGTGTCAGTGGGCGTGTCAGTGGGCGTGACAGCTAGTTTCTGGTGGAGATTGACTTCGGACCGGCGGCTTCATTCCACTAGCTTACACGCCCTTGGTACACGCCCTAGGAGGGCGTGACCATGGGGCGTGACCATGCAAAACTTGTAAAATCCTGCAAAAAAGAAGGAAAGATGTTAGTGACAATAATATACAAAAAAAGGTCAAAATATAAGCATACAACAACATAAAATTATAATACTTAGAAATTTAAGCTACTAAATTACCCAAAAAAGGATGACTCAAAAGTAGTCATCAAACATCCCCATGCTTAGACATTTGCTTGCCCTCAAGCAAATAAAAATGAAAACTAGGGAAGGAAATAGAAAATAAACAAAGCTAATTTAGGTTTCATAACAAAACATGGAAAATTAAACTATCCTAATATTCATATTATCAACTAGTGGGGTGAGAAGTGCATAATAGAAGATTTGAAAGGGAAACCCTAAAAATCTCATTAAAACATAAGAGAAGTCTACTAATTTCTAAATCTTAAAAACAAGGCATCCAAAATAAATGAAAATAAGGAAAACAAAAGTAGAAGTTCTAAATAAACGGCGCATTAACAAACTACTAGGTTGCTAGATAATCATTAACCCTAAAACACTCCAAGATAACCTCCAAAGAAATCCATCAATGATGGTGGCCATAGGCTTGTACGTTCACACTTTCTCCACTACGCGAATTTACATTCTAAGATCATTAGGACTTCTAAGGCGTTAAGACTTGGTTTAGGTGAATGATTAGGAAATGAAAACAAAGATAAACATAATGGCTTAAACACTAAACCAAGGGTGAGCTTAAAAATACATAAAAATTTAAAAATAACAAGTATGTCATTTCTCCAATATGAAACTACAAAAACAAGGCCATGAAAATTTTTCCTTTTTTTTTTAAACTTGGCCAACCATAAACTTTTTGCATTCATTTTTTTTCTTTTTGATTTTGTAATGATATATATATATTTTTTTCTTTCTTACTTTTTGAATAACAATTGATAAGGAAACTCCAAAAATAAGCTTTATAATTGTCCTTTTCATTTCCAAAATAATATAATACCCCTCCCACAAAAAATAATTTTTAAGCTCAAGGTTATAGTGCAAAAATTAGGACGGGCATTTGGCTTTGGTGAACAAGATGAAATGAAAGGTGGAGCTAAAAACAATGAAAATAAGAAAAAGGCCCAAAATTGTTTTGCAAGGGTTATGTTTTCGGTGGGCAAGAAAAGCTCAAACTATTCAAATGGTGGCCTAAATCATTTCTAAAGAACATAAAGACGGCGCAAATGCTTCGAGAGTAGCTTGGTACAAGTTCTAGACACCAAGAAAGACTACCCCGCAAATGAAAAAGAACTAATGATACCTAGCAACCATTCGTAAGTAACTAACCGAATAAAAAGACATAACTACGTATTGCTAGCTTATAACTTAAAAACCGGATGCCAATATTTAAGAAAAAGAAACTAGTAGAACTAAACTATGTTAAAATGATAGGTTTAGAAAACCATTTTCAAAGTAATCTATATAGAACTACAAAAACCGCATGGGCCTACACTTCACTAGAAGCAACATGAAAATAAAGATAGAAAATAATTTTAGGTTTTGTTTTTCAAATCGATTTTAAGCACAAAATTTTTTTTGATCTTTTTGTTTTTCTCATTTTTTTTGGGTTTTATATTTTATAATTTTTTTGGATTTTTAGATTTAGACGACATAAAATATTATACTAATTTAAAACATACATTTTTTTTCTTTTTTTTTTTTAAATAAGAAACAGAAAGAAAGGCAAAAAGAAACTAGACCCCCCATGCTTAAATTCTTCATTGCCCTCAATGAAGAAAAGAAAAAGAAGGGGACTGAGAAGAAGAGAAAAAGAAAAATGCAGGAAAATAAATAAGGAAAAAGAACAGGACTTCCCCGGGTTCGTGAGATGAAGGCGGATGTCGCTCCCCCAAGCTTGCTTTTTGGAGTACTTGATCGTCAGCAGGTATGACTTGATCCATCTGATATCAGCAACGGTGGAGCGGCGACCACGATCATGGACTTGATGTGCCTCCGGTAGGAAGAGCAAAAATAAAAGCAAAAAGAAATAGAGTCCATGGGCAGATTGCCCGATAATGTTTTTATTATTACAACCATTCAAATAAAAGAGTATAATAATAAGAAGTCCAAAAATAAAAGTAAACATGTCCATCACAAAAGAAAAAAATGTCCATCAGAAATAATAATAACTAAGAATCAAAAAGAAGATTCTCCTTTGCAGGAGTCACAGAATCATTAGAGAAGTAGCGTTTGAGTCTATGGCCATTAACTTTGAAGTCCCCCTTATCGGGGTGTGAAAGTAGCACAGTGCCGTAAGGAAAAACATCCTTGACCGCGAATGGTCTGGACCATCGAGATTTAAGCTTTCCCGGGAAGAGACGTAAACGTGAATTAAAAAGAAGAACCTGATCGCCTGGTTTAAACGTTTTAGGGTGGCGCAGGTTCTTATCGTGATATAATTTTGTGCGTTCTTTATAAATTCGATTATTTTCATATGCATACGCTCTCCACTCATCGAGTTCATTTAATTGATGTTTTCTATGCTCGCCTACCGAATGCGGATCGAAATTGAAAAACTTTAATGCCCAATACGCTCGGTGCTCTACTTCTACCGGAAGGTGACACGACTTTCCATAGACCAATCGGAAAGGAGTACAACCGATGGCGGTCTTGTACGCTGTCCGATAAGCCCAAAGAGCATCGTCTAATTTTAGGGACCAATCCTTACGAGAAGTAGAAACAGTTTTTTCCAAAATTCTTTTTAGTTCGCGATTGACTACCTCGACCTGACCGTTAGTTTGGGGGTGATAAGCAGTTGACAATTTATGCGTGACACCATATTTTGTTAATGCTTTAGTGAGTTGGGTGTTGCAAAAATGGCTTCCCCTATCACTAACGATCGCTCGAGGGAATCCAAAGCGAGAAAATAATTTTTTTAGAAAATTGACAACAACACGGGCATCATTAGTTGGCAGAGCTTGGGCCTCTGCCCATCTAGAAACGTAATCTACCGCTACTAAAATATATTTATTACCTAAACTTGAAGGAAACGGGCCAACAAAGTCGATGCCCCACAAATCAAAAACCTCGCACTCGAGAAAATAGTTTTGTTCCATTTCATTTTTATGTGAGAGATTTCCAGTCCGCTGGCATCGATCACATCCACCCACAAAGGTTTGTGCATCTTTAAATATGTTTGGCCAATAGAAGCCAGCACTAAGCACTTTGTGGGCGGTGCGGTTTGCTTGATAATGCCCGCCAGTCGGACCTTCATGAACATGTTTTAAAATTTGGTGACCCTCTTCCTGCGAAACGCATCTCCTTACCACCTGGTCCGCACAAATGCGAAATAGAAATGGGTCTTCCCAAAAATAATACTTCAACTCCGAAAAGAATTTCTTCTTTTGGTGAGTGGAGTATTCTTTTGGAAGGACCCGGGCCACAAGATAATTGGCCAGATCGGCAAACCAGGGGGTAGGAGATGAGGAAATATTAAAAAGGCGTTCATCCGGAAAAGAGTCATTTATAGAAGTTTCATTTAAAAAATCAAGTTTGGGATTTTCAAGACGCGAGAGATGATCAGCTGCTAAGTTTTCCGCTCCTTTCTTATCCCGAATCTCCAAGTCGAATTCTTGAAGTAAGAGGATCCAACGGATAAGACGCGGCTTGGCATCTGGTTTAGAAAGGAGGTATTTCAAAGCGGAGTGATCCGTGAAAACAACTTTAGAAAGAGTAACATACGGTCGGAATTTATCAAAAGCGAAAATAACTGCTAAGAGCTCTTTCTCCGTCGTGGTGTAATTTTCTTGCGCAGAAGTGAGAGTTTTACTAGCGTAGAAAATCGGATGAAAGTTCTTAGCGATTCGTTGACCTAAAACCGCACCTACCGCATGATTACTCGCATCACACATAATTTTGAAAGGTAAATCCCAAACTGGGGCGATCATAATAGGAGCATTTATAAGTTTCGATTTTATTAATTCAAAGGCCTCGAGACAAGATTTATCAAAAACAAAAGGAATGTCTTTTTCGAGCAAGTGGGTGAGAGGTTTAGTGATTTTTGAAAAGTCCTTAATAAATCTACGATAAAAACCCGCATGACCTAAAAAACTTCTAATCGCTTTAACGGTTAGAGGGGGCGGTAACTTTTCAATTACTTCAATTTTTGCCTTGTCCACTTCAATTCCCCTAGCGGAAATGTTGTGGCCAAGGACTAAACCCTCACGTACCATAAAGTGGCACTTCTCCCAATTTAAAACTAAATTTGTCTCCTCGCAGCGTTTTAAAACTTTTCCTAAATTTTCTAAACATAGATCGAATGAGTCGCCAAAAACGAAAAAGTCGTCCATAAAAACTTCCATAATATTTTCTACATATTTATCAAAAATAGCAAGCATACACCGCTGAAAGGTGGCGGGTGCGTTGCATAATCCGAAAGGCATTCTACGGTAGGCAAAAGTTCCGAAGGGGCAAGTGAATGTCGTCTTCTCTTGGTCCTCGGGTGAGATAGGGATTTGAAAATATCCCGAGAGACCGTCGAGGAAGCAATAAAAATTGTGCCCGGACAAACGTTCTAAAATTTGATCGATAAAGGGGAGGGGGAAGTGATCTTTTCGAGTGGCATCGTTTAGTTTACGGTAATCGATGCACATCCTCCATCCCGTTATCGTCCTAGTTGGAACTAAATCGTTGTTTTCGTTTGGTACTACCGTGATTCCACCCTTCTTAGGAACAACCTGAACTGGACTTACCCACTGACTATCGGAAATAGGATAAATTATCCCTGAATCTAATAACTTAAGCACCTCTCCCTTCACAACCTCTTTCATATTTGGATTAAGACGACGTTGTGGTTGAACTACACCCTTAGGATTATTTTCAAAAAATATGTTGTGTGTGCAGAAAGAGGGACTTATGCCAGGAATATCACAAATTTGCCATGCTATAGCTCGGCGATGCTTTTGTAGTAGTTCGATCAATTGATCGTTTTCGGATTGGGAAAGAAAAGCCGAGATTATAACGGGCAATTTTGAATCTTTTGCAAGAAAGGCATATTTGAGGTGGTCAGGCAGTGGTTTTAAATCAAGCTGGGGTGGTTCGTCATAAGAATTTTTAAAATTTTTCTCTTTTTCAAAAACAAGATTTTCATACTTTTTCCTACTACATGCAAAATTATTTTCAACATTTTCTTGGATCGACATCACCGGGTTGTCAAAATTATGTGAAGAAATTTCAGAAAACGAAGATGAAAATTCATTGGGAGAAATGTTGGAAAGGGAAAGGGAAGAGTCTTCATTTAGAACGTCAACAAAAAAACAAGAGTCATCATTTTTTAAGGAGTTTTTCATGGATTGATTTATAGAAAATGTGACCTCATCATCTCCCACACGCAAAAACAACTTTCCGTTACTAACGTCTATAACTGCTCGAGAGGTGGCTAGAAATGGTCGTCCAAGGATAAGAGGAACCTCGACATCTTCTTCAATATCAAGAATGACAAAATCCACCGGGAAGATGAATTTGTCGACCTTTACTAGCACGTCCTCAATGATACCTAGTGGATACTTGATAGACCTATCAGCTAATTGGATACTCATCCTTGTAGGGCTCAGAGTGCCCAATCCTAACTTCTTAAATAGTGAAAAAGGCATCAAGTTGATGCTCGCTCCTAGATCTGCCAACGCATGTTTAACAAATAAATCACCAAAGACACAAGGAATGGAAAAACTACCCGGATCGTTTATCTTTTTAGGCAGATTAGAATTTTTAACGACTGCCGAGCATTCTTCATTCAATGTTACATGTGATAAGTTCTCCAATTTCGTCTTGTTTGTTAATAAGTCCTTAAGATATTTTACGTACCTCGGCATTTGACTAATCGCTTCATGAAATGGCAAATTAATGTGAATTTGTTTGAACATTTCGAGAAAGCGTTGGTACTGATCATCTAATTTGTCTTTCCTAAGTCTAGCCGGATAAGGAGGTGGCGGGAATTCTTTTAGGACAACAGGAGCATCATTTTGAAAATCATTTTTTTCTTTTTGAGAATCAGAAATAATAGAGCCATCGTTTTCTTTTTCAAATGTAGATTTTTCTTTTTCAGAATCTAAGTTGTCATTTTCCGTGGGGGTAAAAACTGGAGGAACAATCGCCTTTGGCTCTTCCCTTGTGGTGGGCTCGTTAACAACTTTACCGCTCCGAAGGGAAATCGCATTTGCGTGCTCCCTTGGGTTAGGCTCAGTGTTCGAGGGAAGAGTTCCAGGTGGTCTCTCGGAAAAGGCCTTAGCGAGTTGGCCAACTTGATTCTCTAAGTTTTTCATGGATCCTGTTAAATTTCTAATAGTGGCATCGTTCGAGCTTATATATTTAGCGAGGATCTCTTCCAAAGGGGAAGGTTTTTGAAAATTTTGTTGCGGTGGTGGTGGTGGTGTAAAATCGTGCGGTGGGCGTATTACATTAGCATTATTACTCCAAGAAAAATTAGGATGGTTACGCCATCCGGGATGATACGTGTTCGACGAAGCAGAAAAACCAGGAGGAGAAGAAAAATTTGAAAAAGCAGAAAAATTATTCGCAGAAATATTTTGAGCAGGCCTGGGTATGTTCCCCAGATAATCCACCTGCTCGGCAGCAGCAGCATTTTCATATACCTTAGCGGTGGAGGGAGCAGTCATCTCCGAGATCTTCTTGTTGAGCATTTCCACTTGCATCGCCAGTTGCGTCACCGAATCCACTTCATAGATACCTGCAGGTTTAGATGAGCGAGACCTGGACGAATTCCACTGATAAGTGTTCATCGCCATGTCATCGATAAGCTCAAGAGCGGCTTCCGGAGTTTTGCGGTCTAAAGAACCAGCGGAAGCGGCATCTATCATTTGCTTAGTCTCTTGGTTTAGCCCATTATAGAATGTCTGAACCTGCAACCATACAGGCAGAGCATGATGTGGGCATCTTCTCAAAAGTTCTTTGAACCTCTCCCAAGTGTCATAGAGGGTCTCAGAATCAATTTGAGAATATGAAGTTATATCATTTCGAAACTTAGCAGTTTTGGCGGGGGGAAAATAACGAGAAAGAAATTTTTCAGTTAAAATGTTCCAAGTAGTGATTGATCCTCTTGGAAGAGAACTCAACCACTGTTTGGCTTTAGTCCTTAAGGAGAATGGGAAGAGTCTTAGCCTTATCGCATCGTCCGAGACACCATTAATCTTGAAGGTGTCACAAATTTCAAGAAAATTAGCAATATGCAAGTTCGGATCTTCATCTTGCAATCCGTCGAACTGTACATATTGCTGCACCATTTGAATGATGCTAGGCTTAAGCTCGAAGTTATTGTTCGCAATAGCGGGACGAACTATGCTAGATTCTGTACCCTCCAGGTTTGGTCTTGCATAATGGGACATAGTCCTTTGCACGACTTCCTCTTGGTTGGGTCTTTGCAAGACTTCCTCTTGGTTGGGATTGTCCATTCTTAAGGTAGAATATGAATCGGACTGTTCGACCGGTATTTGAAGAGTCGGGCCTTGAAATCGCAATCTTCTCCGAAGAGTACGCTCGATTTCGTGGTCCAAGTCTAAAATAACCGACGGACTTCCCCGGGTCATGCACTGGAAGAAGAAAGAGAGAAGTATTGCTTATTATTATTATTAATATATATATATATATATATATATTTTTAATTATATATATTTTTAGATGTTTTAGCTCCCAAACTTCCCAAGGACTACCCGATGAAGGGTTCGCAAGGTACTAGACAAGATAGCGGTACTTAAAACCGCATTGCCCTTTTTGAGAGGATTTTGTTGGTGTAGGAAACTTGTGATGTGGGTATCTATTGAAAATGACTATATTTATTATTATTATTATTTTTTAAAGCGATTTATTTTTTTTCTTTTTGGTTTGCAATAAGGAAGATAAAAGTAATAGATTCGTGTTTTCAATATATCAACAAGAGCTGAATCCCCGGCAACGGCGCCAAAAACTTGATGTCTACTATCGTGAAGAAAATAAAAGCAACCGAACTAGCAATCCATCTAGGCAAGTATACCTATCTAATTGTAGCTAGGGGACACAAGTGTCGTATTGAAATCCGGGAACTGCTGAATACACTTACTCACACGAAGACTATTATTTTATCGGAGGAAAATCTTGAGGACTTAAAAAGGAAGTTGCAGCTAAGAAAGGAAATATAGTTAATCGCTAGAAAGAGAACCACTGCATTAAGTTAAAGAACTATTAGACGCGATTACGATAAAGTGTTAAAGAACTACGACCAAGGGATGGGAATGTACTCGATCAAGAATCACCTCGGCCAGAGTAATAAAGAAATGCGATAAAAGCCTAAACTTAATAGGGAAGAGTTTCTTGACCGTGGAGGTTCCTAAAGCTTAAACACACTTCTCTCGAAGTCGTGTCCGACTGAGTTTAGGTAGGTCCGACCGACTTTCGTCTAAATCAGAGGCCTAAAGCTCGCTTTACGCGGTGAACCCCACTATTAGATTTTATTCCAATCCGGGAGATTTGAATGTCTCCCTCTCTCGAGGGGTGCATACCAATCCCTTTCCTCTTGAGTGCTCACTTCAAACTATCGGCCTTTCGGCTAGCCAAGCATGAAAGCTAAGACGGAGAGTATACATCGATGATATATCTCCAACCCAAAAGTATTCAAGAGCAATTCAAGGTTAAACCCCTAAAAAGGAAAGGTAAAATTAAAGCATCATAACTTAATCACTCAAACCTCAGATCATCAAGATCGAGTACAAGGAGGATTTAGTTATTCATGGTATAGACAATGAAGATCATATTAATAGTATGGAAAATAACACCGAGTAGAAGGGAAAGAGAATAGCGAATTATTTTATTTCGTAATGTGGAGGAATCACAAGTAGGGCACACAGATACTATAAGAACACCTTCTACGATGATTATAAATGCTGTAAAAAGGAAGTACAGAAATGCGAAAAAGACTTGCATGAAAAGAAACTCAATTACTTGAAGTAAAAAGGAAGAGACAAGCTTAAAAACTAAAATAGCAGCACTTCTTCTTCTCTAATCTCCCTCTCTCTCCCCTCAAACACTAGAAGATGATCCCTATTTATAGAGTTTTTTCGGGCTGAGTCACGCCCTATGACACGCCCATGGAGGGCGTGACCATAGGGCGTGTCTGATTCGGTGTGACATCTGGAGCGTTGGCATTTAATTTTGGCGTGGTTGCTGAGTTACACGCCCATCGAACACGCCCCTGGAGGGCGTGACATATGGGCGTGTCGGATTCGGTGCGTTGAAATTGAGCTCGGTACTGATTTCTCGGGACTTGGCGGGTCACGCCTGTCAGACACGCCCACGTAGGGCGTGTCAGTGGGCGTGTCAGTGGGCGTGACAGCTAGTTTCTGGTGGAGATTGACTTCGGACCGGCGGCTTCATTCCACTAGCTTACACGCCCTTGGTACACGCCCTAGGAGGGCGTGACCATGGGGCGTGACCATGCAAAACTTGTAAAATCCTGCAAAAAAGAAGGAAAGATGTTAGTGACAATAATATACAAAAAAAGGTCAAAATATAAGCATACAACAACATAAAATTATAATACTTAGAAATTTAAGCTACTAAATTACCCAAAAAAGGATGACTCAAAAGTAGTCATCATGTATCAACAAGCCTGGCCACATCTCTAATGGCACATATTTTAATATCCCAGTCCTTGGTTAGTGACCTGAGAAACTTGTCATTTAGTTCACATGTGCTAAAGACTCTTCCATAGGTCATTAGCTCATTTATAATTCTAAAGAATTTCTTATAACATTCAGCTATGTTATCTGTCTTGTCTTGTCTAAAACTTTCATATTCTTAATTTAGCATAGACTTTCTATCCTCTCTTACTTATTCTGTTCCCTCCATATAGATAATCAAAGTGTCCCACATATCCTTGGAGGTTTTGCAATGGAATAGATTCTGGAATATAGAATCATCTATGGCACTCATAATTATGTTCGGTGCCCTCTTGTCTAAGGTTGCTAGGATGATCTCTTCCTTAGTCATTTCAGAATAACTTTTTGGAGTCTTGAGATTTGCATCAAGAACTGATATGTTCATATTAATGAATGACCCTTCTAGAACTGTGATATAAATTCTTGGATCAGATGCTTCCATGAATAATCTGACCCTCTCTTTCTATATGCCAAAATTTTCTTTCCTACAGATAGGAATTTTCATGGATCCAAGTTCCTTCTGATTTTCACCCGAACCCATTTTGATTAATAGATAATTGCCTTAGAGATCAACTCAGACTGTTAGGTCTATATTTGAGTGAACCTCGCTCTAATACCACTTGAAAGATTTGGTTTATAGAGCCTAAACACCTAGAGGGGGGTGAATAGGTTCAAATCCTTTTTAAACAACTTAGCCAATTAAAAAGTTAATCACAGCACAACTATCACAGCACAGAGAATAACAATCACAGAAAAATCACAGCACAACACACTATGGTTTATAGTGGTTCCCCAATTCGTGGGTACATCCACTCTCCCCCTTAACCTATCCAGTTGAGTGTTGGATTCAGCCAAACTTCCTTCCACTATCTCAGATCCACAGATCTTATACCTCAGAACCCAACAGGTTCCTACAGCCCAGACTTCTTCAAGTCCTACAATTAGGATTCTTCCCAATAATCCTACCTCAGGCCAACTGCCCTACCTCAGCCCTTAACACCAGGCCTATAACTCAGATCACAAAGATCCTACCTCAGGCACTCTGCCCTACCTCCTCCTTTATATATTTAGGCTTACAACTCAGAGAGACAACTCTCCTACACTCAGATCTACAAGAGATCTTACAGAAAAATTGATTGTTTAAAATAATAAATTCTTCACCCAGATAGAAAGAGAATGAGATGAAGACTTTCTTAATCAGTTCTTGATTGAACTGACTCCTTAAGATCCAACCTGTCTTAGCTTCTTCAAAGCTTCTTGAATCTGAACAAAGTAAGTTTGATCTTCTAATGAAGTTGGAGATGATCTTCACTCCACCTTCCTTCTTTTAATCCAGAATTGGATCTGAATTCATCTTGCAGACTTGTTCACAATCTGCCTTCTTCTTGATTTCAACTAATAGGAAGTGTTGAGTCTTTCCATCTTCTCTATGTTATTGTGTGTATGTTTTTTTTGTGATAGTACAGGTCTTTATAGATCTCATCTGAGGTTACCAGTTGATCCGGTTTATAACCGCCTTATGACAGCTCTGATAGACGTGATAGCTTTATTAGTTATAACAGCTGACAGATCTTTAGTCTTGACACCTGACATCTCCTTGAACTTTATCTCAGTAGAATTATGTCGATAAAATACTCCAAATGTGTCGACACAAATAAACCATGTGTCGAAACAAGTCTTGATGGTGTCGACACAGCTCCCACAATGTCGACACATCCATTCTTCATCTTCTCGACACAGCTTCTTTTGAGTGTGTCGACAGAAGTCCTGTTTATCAACATAATTGCTTCTAGTCTTGACATAGTTGGTGTCGACAGAATTCTTGAGTGTGTGTCGACACAAGTCTTGTGTGTCGACACAGTTTTTGTAGACTGAACTTTTATGTGTCGACATAACTGCTGCTGACAGAATTTCTGTGTGTTGACACAAGTCCTGTGTGTCGACACAAACTGGCTTCTGGTGTCGACACATTCCCTTCACCAGTGTCGACACTTATACTTAGAATATTTTTCTGCATTTCTTTGACCTACACATTTAAACTCAATATCCTATCAAATACACAATGATGTATATAATTGAGTTAGGTGAGGCTTCTCCAAATCTGGTACACAATTTCCAATGTACCCAACATTGCTCCATGTAGACATCCTCCTGAAGATCACCATAGAGAAAGGCATACTTGACATCAAGTTTTGAAATAACCCAATCCCTGTTGACCGCCACGGAGAAAAGAATTCAGATGGTGCTGAGGCGAGCAACCGAAGAGAAGGTATCAAAGTAATCAATCCCATAAGTCTGAGTAAAGCCTTTGGCCACCAATCAGGCCTTGTAGCGATCTACAGTGCTGTCTAGGCAAAACTTCATAACAAACACCCAGCGATAGCCAACTACATCAGTACCCATTGGCGGAGGAACAAGGGTCTAGGTACCCCATTCACTAAGAGTTGCAATCTCTTCATCCATGACAAATTTCCAATGAGGAATAACAAGAGACTCCTGGTAGGTGCGGGGAGTGGCAGTAGCCGAGATAGACAAAGCAAAACACCTACGAGAAGTAGTAAGCCGATCATAGGACACAACCGCCACAAGCGGGTGTTGGGTACACACTCATACCCCTTTGTGAAGAGCAATGGGAAGATCCAGGTCAACGCGTGCCTCAGTGACCGGAGCGTCCGTGGCGGAGAAGGCTAGCCCGGGACTAGAGAGACGGTTACGGAGAAGAGGGAGAAGGGGGAGGGGATTGAATAGAGAGAGGAGGAGATGGAGGAGATGATGTAGGAGGAGAGACGTCAATAGGCGTGTAAGGTATGAAGGGAGAAGGTGGATAATCAGAGACATCAGGGGGAAGAGGGGACTTAAGAGAGAAGTAGGATGCATTCTCGAAGAAGGTCACGTCCGCAGAGACAAACTTCTTGTGCAAAACGGGGTCAAAGCAACAATAGCCTTCTTGAGTGGTAGAGTAACTCAGAAAGACACACTTGGTGGAATGGGGGGAAAGCTTGTCACGGGTAGCAGAAGGAGCATGCACAAAAGCTGTGCACCCAAAGATACGGAGAGGGAGAGGAAATGGTTCCTTGCCTGGGTAGAGAACGGAGAAGGGGGTCTTGCCATGGTGAACCGTATAGGGAATGCGATTGATGAGATAGGAGGCGAGGAGAACAGTATAGCCCCAATAAGATCGAGGCACCTGCATTTGTGTCATGAGAGTGCGAGCGACATCGAGGAGGTGACGGTTTTTATGCTCCGCCAACCCATTTTGCTGGGAGGTGTAAACACAACTGGTCTGATCAACAAGACCATGTTTCATACAAAAATATGAAAACTCATGACCAAGATATTCCTTAGCATTATCAGAGCGAAAGACTTTAATAGAAATATCAAACTGAGTTTTAACTATATAATAAAAGGATTGCCATACAGAAAAGAGTTCAGAGCGATCTTTTAACAGATACACACAGGTACATCTAAAGAAATCATCAATAAATGTTACAAAGTAAGAACTACCTCGACCAACGGTGAGGGTAGGAGTAGGGCCCCAGACATCAGAATGAATGAGATCAAACAGGCGAGAAGAGCCACGACCTTGCTTTGGCAGGAAGGAAGAGCGGTGATATTTGCCAAGCTGATACGCATCACAGTTGAGCGGAGGACTGGTCTGAGGTAAGTGGGGCAGAACCTGACGAAGAATCCGAGGAGGAGGATGTCCAAGGCGAAGATGCCATTGATGAAGATCTGTAGAAGATGAGGAGAAGACGGACAAAGCGGGAATGTTATCGAGGAAGTAGAGGCCGACACTCTCAGTCCCAGTAGCAATCGTCCGTCGGGTTCCCGGATCCTGGAAAGAACAAGAAGTAGGAGTGAATAAGACGGAGCACTAAAGTTGCTTGCATAAAGTAGTAACGGATAATAAATTTCAAGGGAACTTCAGGACATAGAGGGTGTCCACCAAGCGAAGCGACGGAGTGACATGAACCACGCCCATCCAATAAACCGGGGATGGTGAACCATCCACAACAAGGATCGTGGGCAACCGATCATGCGTTTCTAGGAGAGAGAAGCATTGAGGATCACTGGTCATGTGTTTTGTAGCACCAGAGTCAATCAACCATTTACCTTGAGTAACGATGTGGGCACTACCTGAAGTCGTGGCCACAGAGGCAGACGGTCGAGAGGAGGCGGAGGTGGAGGACGATGCATCACTAGAGGGGCGAAGATGAGGATGTTTTTACCAGTAGCGGTCAATAGAATTGCCGGTACGAACACAGTGAGAGCAGAGGAACCTGGATGAACCGCTCCCGCCTGACTAGCTGCGGCCACTAGTGCCACCCCGCTGAGCTTGGTGAGCATAGGAGTCCTGTGGAGGAGGGGAGGACAATAGAGGACGTTGGAGCAGCGAAGTAACAGCGGCGATGCGATCCGCGGTGGAATCCAAAGTGGGAGATTCTGCCTCGCCCAAGATCTATTGGCGGATCATATCAAAGAACTCAGGAAGCCACATGAGATAGCAAACAACCAGGAACTCCTTGAAGTGCTTGTGCTGCTTGGCCAAGTCCGCGGAGAAGGGGAGATTCTTGAGGATCTCGGTGACAAGAGCCTGAACCTGCTGATAAGCTGCAGCTGGAGACATGGTAGGGAGGGCGAAGAGGTCCGCATAGAGAGTATAAATGCGGGACGTCTGGGCCCCCTTTGAGTAGAGAGCAGCGAGGTGAAGCCATGCAGCCATGACCGTCTCATAATGGCGGATGAAGGAAAGGCATTCATTAGAGAAGCTGTTGGCCAGCCAAGTGCGGACAAGCGCATCACTCGCATCCCAGTCATCAAATTAAGTAGAGTCGGGAGGAGGAGGTTCATTGGTGAGGTGATGACGTTTTCGCTGAGAATGGAGAAGAAAGGTGAAAGAAATGCTCCAATCTAGATAGTTGGAACCAACTAGTTTAAGAACTGTGCCAAGGTTTTCAGAAGGAGTAGGAGGAGGAGGATGGGCCATAAGAGTGGTGGAGGTAGAGATGACGGGGGTGGTGGAGATATCGGAATTGGTCATAAAGAAGAAGGAAAGGAAGCCGCGTGAGTTGAAGAGAAATCGCACGGATAGAAAAAAAAGATAAGCCGTGCGAATAAGAAGGAGTCCGCGATAAGAGGAAGAGACCGCAGCGGAAAAGAAGGAAACCGCAGCGGGCTAAAGAGAAGAAGCTGCAACGGTCACGGTGTCAGCACACCAGCTACAAGAAGGGCCACGACCAGGAAACAAAACAAAGTACAGGGATAGAGGTCGCGCGAACTAGGAATTTTGCAAGAAAAGGGGAGATCACGCGAACAAGAAGGAGTCCGGGCAAACAGAGAAGAAGTCGCGCGAACACACATGGTTGGAGCGAATGAGAGAAGGAGCGGAAGGAAAGCAGAGAGTCTGCAAAAATAGGTCGCAGAAAAGAGGGAAAAAAGTTGCGCAAACAGGGAAGCGACAAGGTAAAGAAGCCACACGGATAGACAGGTATCCGGGCGAATAGAGAATGAAGCCGTGCGAACAGAAGAGCCTAAGGAATCAGGTAGAATCGATCGTAGTCTCTGATACCATGTGAAAGTAACGAATAGACTAGAAAATACAAGCCAAAAATTTGAATAATTGAAAGTTTTATTATCCAAAAAGATATCATTTACAAAGAAATGACCTCCCTTTTATAGAATGGAGGAGAGAGGAGAGTGTACAAATAAATAATATGGGACTAAAAAATTATAGAGCGGTGCGGCTAGAAACAAAGAGACCGAATAGACCACGCGGTTAGACAGATGGGCTAACCGCTCGGCAACACCAGAAGGAAGAGAACAAGTCGTTGTAGGAGAGTAACCGCCAGACTTAGACCGCCAGACCGCTCGGTCTCATAATTCAACATTAAACAACCTCGCTTTGATACCGCTTGAAAGTCAAGGGTTGCTAATCACCTAGAGGGGGGTGAATAAGTGATTTACTTCATTTTGATTTTCTTGATGTTTTGTTTTAATAGCACAGTAGAAAGTAAACCAAAGCAATCAAATCACAACATATAGTTATTATTCTTGTTATATCGAGTGTTCTTAGTCAAATTCGTCGAGTGTTCTTTTTTAAATTCGTCGAGTGTTCGCGTGAAATTCATCGAGTGTTCACATAATTTGTTGAGTGTTTGCGTAATTCGTCGAGTGTTCACGTTAAATTTGTCTTGTGTTCACGTTGAATTCGTTGAGTGTTTACGTTAAATTTTTCGAGTAGTCACGTAAAATTCATTGAAATCGTTGAGTGGTTACGTCGAGTTTGTCGTGTGGTCACACTGAATTCGACGTATGGTTACGACAAATTTGTCGAGAAGGCATGTTTATACTTGGAAATTTCTGGATTTTCCTTGTGTCGTCGGGATGACATGATGCCAAGTCTTGTATAGTGGTAGTAGACTTTATGTACCCTTCTTTTATAAGATTAATGTTATTTTCAGCTAATTTATAAAGTACTTATACTTTTCATTTAGGAATTATTGTTTTTGTTATTTTTTCTAAATTATTTGGACTATGGGTGTTAGTGGATTGGACCACCGCCATAGTGCCTGTGGTGAATCATTACACCCGGTGGTTTTGTTATGGATTGTTGGGTTGGATTGGATGGATGACCACCACCATAGTGCCTTTTTTAGATATTTTGGTCTGATTGTTGTGTTAGAAAGAATGCCACCACCGCAGCACCAGTTTATTCCTGGTGTTAATGATTCACTCTTCGAGCTGATCAATCTTATTTAGTATATGCTTATATATGAAACTAGTATAAATCCTTATGGAACTCGGTGCAAGTCTTTCACTTATTTAGCCAATTCATGCTGACTTAATTATACTTACCACCTGATAGAATGTAACACCCCTATCCGTCACATAGCATATAGCAGTAGGTCCGGCCGGGGCCCGACGCCATATACTACGGACAGACCGGTTGGTTACGCGTTGAAACCATACAACCAATCAGAGCGTCCTACACAACACCTAGCGGAAGCAATTTAATTAAGTTGCAAAAAGATAAGAACCCTGCCACAAAGCATGAATGTCCACTACAACCCAGGAATGAGTACATACACAAAAGAGAACTGGCCTTAAGGCCTTACATTATTCACTTAACAAAAATGGTGTTTTCAGACCTCGGCTCGCAGGCCGGCCATACATGAATGAACGGGAAAAACATAACAGATTAGGCCTTCGAGGGCCGGCACAGCAATAAGGGCTTTAGCCCGCTATTTCCCGCTCGGCTCCGCAGCACCTGCAAGCAACAAACCACCGCCCGGTGGCAAACAATAGCAACGGTCAGCAAAGCTGACCAAATTGTAACGATCCCGCCCCCACAATCGGGGCGGGGATGCTCTTTCCCTGCACTTTATTAGTATAGGCATTTATAAAAGGTAATTGCACATCACCACAGGCGTAGGCTCGTACGGCCACACACCCCGTGCACTCAGGGCACATTCTCGGCGAACCGGCCAACGTCACGTCAGTTCAAGCCATAGACGTTCCCGATCCACCACCGCCTCTAAGACGGTCATCCATATGAGCAATTTGTCTCCTTAGCCTTGGTCACGACAATTTAAGCCATAGACCGCCGAAGACCCTCGTCCATGCCAACGGTCCTACCGAACGACATAGACCGGGTACGGTTCCGCTTGACCCGTGCTCATACCGCAACGACAATTTAAGCCATATGCGCAGGTCAAGACTCGCCGAGTCCCGTTTCCGCTACAAAATCACATAACCCAGTTATGTTCACGTTGGCTCCCCGGCCTCCGTGTTGGCAAAACCCGCTTTTGCCCAGTTTTCCGGGTGCACCTTAGAGTTAATCTCTAAGATTCCCTGATGCAATCTACCACGTAGAAAAACCCGAAAACACCCAAACATCCGGAGTCTTGCCCGGTTCAAATGCAATGCAACATCACCGATTCGGACCAACACGTCCGAATAGGCTTCACACACAATGCCTATGTCCGTTTACGCATACGGAATCTACACAAGGGGGACTTCACATATCTACCCCAAGGAGCGCTCCAACTCTTCGCTCACTCGCGAGAGCGGGCTTCCTATGCAAGGAAAAGAGGGCTTCACATGCCCAAGATAAAGAATCATTACCCTTGCGTTCTTTCGCGGCGCCATCGCAAACTACGCGGCTAGAAAGCTTCGCAACGTCGTCGCCTCCGCGGATCTGGGCTCGGATCGCGATTTGGAGCTTCGAACCTCCTCCGGCGGCCGGATTTTGGCCTCACACCACCAATGGAGCTCTCCCCTCTCTCTAGGATGTAGAAAGAGAACTCAAGATGAAAATGAGGGTTTCTCCCCCCATTTCCCGGCTAATAACCCCCCAGGAGCAGCCCCCACCGTCGGATCCAGATCCAAGGGAATGAACGGCCGAGATTAGATCCAAAATAACAAAATCTGGGCCGAACACGGGTTGGCACACGGCCGTGTGCCTGGCCGTGTAGCTCATTCGCCGATCGACACGGGTCCTGACACGGCCGTGTGCCACAGGCCGTGTTACCTGGAGCTTCAGGAACGGTCGTCGGGCTTCCAGAACACGGATTCGAACACGGCCGTGTTCGAGGCCGTGTGCCCCACACACGGCTTGAGACACGGCCGTGTGTCTCAGGCCATGTACTTCTCTGACTCGAGACTGCACAAAATCACTGAACACGGGTAGGCACACGGCCGTGTGCCTGGCCGTATGCCCCTGTTCAGACCTCCAAAAGTGCTGATTGATCGCCCCGCGATCAACTCCGAGGTTGGGGTCTTACAACTCCCTCCCCCTTAAGAGAATTTTGTCCCGAAATTAAGAACAGAGACTACACAAAACAAAAACATAACGAGTACCTGAGGGGAACAACTCGGGGTACTCCTCGCGCATTGACTGCTCTCGCTCCCAAGAGAGCTCCTCGCGTTCGCAGTTATCCCAACGGACCTTCACCATTCTGATTTCCTTGTTCCGAAGCCGCTTGACTTCGAAATCCTCAATAGATATGGGCTTGACTTTCGTTGCCAACCCTTCCTCAACCGGTACTTGGTCGGCCGCTAACACCTGCGAAGGCTCTTGCACTACCTTCCGCAAAACCGAGATGTGGAATACATCGTGCAAAGCACTTAACTCTGCTGATAACCTCAACCTATAAGCTGCTTCTCCGATCCGCTCCAGAATCTCAAATGGCCCAAGGTATCTCGGACTCAACTTTTTCAAGCGTCGAACCCGTGAGACACCCTTGAATGGCTTGATCTTCAAGTACACCCAATCGCCAACACTGAATTCCACGTTCCTATGCTTGGCATTATAATACTTGGCTTGCCTATCCTGGGCAATCCGCAACCGCTCCCGTATAGTATGCACTAAAGAAGTGGCATCTTCAATGTCTTGACGCTGATAAAGCTTGGACTCACCCGTTTCTAACCACGACAACGGCGTGCGACATTTTCTTCCGTAAAGAGCTTCGAACGGCGCCATCTGAATGCTTGCTTGATAACTATTGTTATAAGCAAATTCGACCAAGTATAGGTGGTCCTCCCACCTCTTACCGAAGTCCAACGTACACATGCGGAGCATGTCTTCCAAGGTTCTGTTGACTCTCTCGGTCTGGCCATCCGTCTGCGGATGAAACGCCGTGCTAAACTTCAGTTTGGAGCCCAACAATTGATGCACTAGCCTCCAGTCATTGGACGTGAAACGCCCATCGCGATCACTCACAATACTGCGGGGCACCCCGTGCAAGCGCACAATGCTATCCACATAGAGCTTTGCCAACTTCTCTACTGGATCATCCTTCCTCATCGGTAAGAAATGCGACACTTTTGTCAACCTGTCAACGATCACCCAAATGGCGTCGTTTCCCTTCTGCGACCTTGGCAATCCGTGCACAAAGTCTATAGATATATCATCGAATTTCCACTCTGGTATAGGCAAGGATTTCAGAAATCCTCCTGGCTTTTGGCACTCCACCTTCACCAAGGCGCACGTTTGGCATTTAGCCACGTACAATGCCACATCTTTCTTAAGCCCCGGCCACCAAAACAGCTTCTTAAGATCACGATACATCTTCGTGCTCCCTGGGTGGATTGAGTACTTGGTATGATGAGCCTCGTACATCAACTCCGCCCGGAGGTTACCCCCACTCGGGACGCACAACCGATGATCCTTTCTTAACAAACCATCCTCCACCGAGAACTGGGAATTTGACCCATCCAGAGCGGCCTCCATAAGCTCTTTCATGGAGTCATCTAACTCCAATGCCTGCCGAACCCGGTCAGCCAGGTCATACTGCACCTCTGTCCAGTTTAACATTGCTTTGGCGCTCGTCTGCTTATCAACGCAACAGATCTCAAGCTCCTCCAACTCCCGCACTAGCCGCTCATCATGCACCGACAACCAGTTGGCTCGGGCGGGAGCCCTGCGGCTCAGCGCATCCGCAACTGCGTTGCCCTTCCCGGGTACATAATGTATCTTGAAGGTGTAGTCCCCCAGGAACTCCATCCACCTCCTCTGCCTCATATTAAGGTCCTTTTGATCCAACAAGTATTTTAGGCTCTTGTGATCGGTGTATATATCGACTCTTACGCCGTATAGGTAGTGCCTCCATAACTTGAGTGCAAAAATCACGGCCGCCAACTCCAAGTCGTGCACCGGATAATTTCTTTCATGCACTTTCAGCTGACGCGATCCATACGCGATCACACTTCCATGCTGCAACAACACGCAGCCCAAGCCACTACCCGAAGCGTCGCTATACACCTCAAAGCCCTCGGTCCCACTCGGCGAACTAAGCACTGGCGCCGTGGTCAACCGCCTCTTCAGCTCCTCAAAAGCTTGCACACACTCTTGCGTCCACAAGAATTTCTGGTCCTTCCTTGTCAACTTCGTGAGAGGTAACGCTACCCGCGAGAAGTTCTCTACGAAGCGCCTGTAATATCCGGCAAGCCCGAGGAAACTACGGACTTCCGCGACAGAAGATAACGCAGGCCACTCCCGTATCGCAACAATCTTCGCCGGATCCACCGCTATACCTTCCCCACTCACCATATGACCAAGGAACGCTACCGAGGGTAGCCAGAACTCGCACTTGGAGAACTTTGCGTAAAGCTCATTCCTCCTCAAAGTCTCCAACACCAAATGCAAATGCTTGAAGTGGTCTTCTTCGCACTGCGAGTATACCAAAATATCGTCAATAAAGACGATCACAAAGCGATCCAGGAAATCTCTAAACGTCCTATTCATCAGATCCATAAACACTGATGGCGCATTTGTCAGTCCAAACGGCATGACCGTGAACTCGAAATGCCCGTACCTCGTACTGAACGCCGTCTTTGGGATATCACATTCCCTGATCCTCAGCTGATAGTACCCCGACTTCAAGTACAACTTGGAGTATACAGACGATCCGACTAACTGATCAAAGAGATCATCAATCCTCGGGATCGGGTACTTGTTCTTCTCCGTCAACTTGTTCAATTCTCTGTAGTCGATGCACAGCCGCATACTACCGTTCTTCTTTTTAACGAAGAGGACCGGTGCGCTCCAAGGCGACGAACTTGGACGCACATAACCTTGCTCCATCAGCTCCTCCAGCTAAACCTTCAACTCCGCCATCTCCTTTGGCGCCAACCTATAAGGAGCACGTGACACAGGTTTGGCACCCGGCACGAGCTCGATCGTAAAATCAATCTCTCACTGCGGTGGAGCTCCGGGAAGGCTATCCGGGAACACATCGGGGTATTCGCAAACCACGGGGATGCTATCCAACGGGGACTTTGGCTCCACAGCCCCCACTATCGCAAAGAACAGCTCTGCACCAGCACGAACTGCCTTCACCACCTGAAGAGCAGACATACGTGTCTTGCTCGACCCCTTCAGCCCCTCGAAAGTAGTCTCCCGCCCTACACCCAGCTTGACCTCCTTACGGTCGCAATCGATCCAAGCCTTCTGCTCTGACAGCCAATCCATGCCAAAGATAACATCGAACTCTACTAACGGCAATAATGACGCTAGCACATCGAACTCTTGGCTCCCTATGTGAACCTTCACGGCGCACACTCTGTCCGCAAGCATCGAGC
Organism: Platanthera zijinensis; assembly: GCA_039513925.1. Classification (NCBI taxonomy): domain Eukaryota; kingdom Viridiplantae; phylum Streptophyta; class Magnoliopsida; order Asparagales; family Orchidaceae; genus Platanthera; species Platanthera zijinensis. The sequence goes on along the minus strand of CM077094.1, from coordinate 72,236,884 downwards.
ACCCATTCGGTAGCAACACATCTAACTTGTCCTTCGCCATCGAAGAAGGGACTCCGATGCGCGATATAAACTATTCGGACAAGAAAGAATGCGAAGCACCAGTGTCGAACAGTGCTCGTGCCGGACTATCGCTAATCACCACAAAGCCTAAGCAAAAGACATTAGCTTAACAAGCAATAGGTAATAGTATTCTCAAGTCAACTTGCATAAATTAACTCATACCTGTCACCACATCTGCTTGCTTGATGGCCTCCTGCTGGCCCAAGTTGTAGACTCTAGGCTGAGTCGGAGCATAGTGGGACGCGGTCGACTCCACCGCTTTGCCCTTTTCCTCGTAGGTAGCTCCTTGTTTCCTTTCGGACTTTGAGCGTCCACTCCAGCAGTCACGGGCAAAGTGCCCCGGCTTTCCACACGTGAAACAAGCGCCCGAGGTTCGATTGGTAGTTGTCCCCGAGGCACCTGCAGAAGGAGCTGGACCCGAAGTCTTAACTTTCTTGAAGAATCTATGGTAGCCCGACTTCGATGTAGTCGGCGCCTTGAACTCTGATTTCTTGCCACCAGATTCCCTCTCTGTTGGAACACCCTATTACTAATTTGGATAAGGATCACTATGCTTGTCTTAGGATCCTAGTTGACCTAGTTGTATAGTTGAGAAGGTCAACATTAGAATGAGTCTAGGGTCTAGAACTTAGTTTTGAAGCTGCCCCCAAGTCCACTCCAAGATCAAGGATGAAGAGCTAAGTCTAAGGCAATTTTCGTCGAGCTCTGGTCGACGAATCGTCGAACTCAGTTCGACGCTCTCTGAGCTCAACTTCAACAAATCGTCGAACTCCGGTCGACGATCTTCGAGCTCAGATCGACTATCTGCTTTTAGCTAGCTTTTGCTTAATCGTCAAACTCCCCTCGACTATCGTCTAGCTCAGTTCGACGATGCCTCCTTCAGCTGTTTCTCAGGTCGCTGAGCTCAGTTCGACGATCTTTGAGCTCAGTTCGACGTTTTCTGTCTGCTTATCTCAGTTCATCTCTGAGCTCAGCTCGACGATCGTAGAGCTCAGATCGACGATTGTTTGGAGAGATCAACGTCTTCAAGATTTCAAATGCTGCTGATTCTTTGGAATGTTTTTGAATATTATCAGCATTTATGACAGAAGATCTCCCAGCCGTTTGGAGCAAGTTTCAAGGTATCATTCAGAGAATGTTTGCTGGACTTTCCTCTAAAAGACAAGACCATTTATGGAAAACATTTATGACTGACCAACGGCCATCTTTGGTCAAGGAGAATATTCAGAAAATCAATTCTATTCCTATGGTCCTTCAGATATACAAAAAAACAACAACAACAACACACAGAGCTGATAGACAAAAAAAAAAGAAGAAGAGAAAACACACAGAAGAATACTGTTAGCAGAAGAACAAGAAAACTACAACATCTAGATCTTCTAGCTGACTAAGTGTTCTTGCATCTTCATCTTAGATTTCCAGACACATCATCTTTCAGCTGTTCTGCTGAAACCATTCTTTTCTGGAGATCAAGTTCTGAAGACCTATCACCCTTCCACAAAGCTTCTCTGCCTGAACCTCTCTACATCTCAGGGGGAGCTTTGACATCTTCAATCCACTTGTGCTTCTCTCATTTGACTGAGAACAGAGAAGACAACTTCAACTTTCACTTTTTCTTTTCCTGCTGTAAAAGGGTTCTTGAACTCCCTTCAAAAGTTCTGTCTGGTTCTGAGAGCCTTGTCAAAACTCAGTGGTGGCAAGACACCTTATCAAAAAATCTAGCTTTGGTTTTTGAGCACCTTATCAAAAGCTCATTGGTGTCAGGACACCTGATCAACTCAGTCCTGAGTGGATTCCTACCAAGGGTGGTAGAAGAGTGGATGTACCCAGTTTTGGGGAACCACTATATTTCCTTGTGTCTTCTGGTTTTGCTTGTGTGATTTGTATGCTGTGTGCTTTGTCCTTTTCCTTTCAGTTTTTAAGTTTCTGTTAGCACTCTACACTATAGCTTAAATAGAATTTTAATTTGTGCTATTTTAATAATTCAAAAATTATTTTAACTAAACTCTATTCACCCCCCCTCTAGAGTTGAGATAGATCTTACCCTCACTTTCAATTGGTATCAGAGGGAGGTTGGTTGCTCATACTGGTTAACACCTGAACCAAAAGATCCCTGATAAGATCAATCTCTGTAGAGGATTACTTTCTATTGATCTATCTACTCATTTAGAGACATGGCACAGAACAAAGATTATGCAAGCACCAGACCACCAGTGTGCAACCTCTCCAAGTTTGCACTCTGGAAGGCAAGGATTAGATTGTATATGAATTCTATTGATGAGGATATCTTTAATTCTGTCTTGACAGTGTGTCCAACTCCACCAGCAAGCTCAAGTACAAGTGCTGTTCCACCTCCTTCTGGAACAGATGCAGATATAAAGAAGTGGAAGATTGCAGATGCTAAGGCTATGAACATCTTAGCCCAAACTATGTCTGATGACATTTTTCAAAAGGTAGCTGAATGCAACTCAGCCAAAGAAACCTGGGACAAACTCTCTGAAATTGTCTCAGGATCTGCTGATGAAAGAAAGGATAGAAGGTCTCATCTGATAAGTCAATATGAGAACTTCAAGAAAGGAGAAGGTGAATCAGTGGCTGACATGTACAATAGACTAAGTCTGATTGTCAATGAGCTAAAGACTTTGGACAAGGAAATTTCTTTAACTGAACTAAATGATAAAATCCTGATGTGCTTTCCCAGCACCTGGGATTCAAGAATCTGGCCAATCAAAGATGCCAGAAGTCTGAATGAGATTACCACTGAAGCTCTCCTGGGCAAGCTCAAATCCTATGAGCTGCTCATTAAAAATAGAGAAGAAGAACAGAAGGCTGCCTCTCCAGCCACAAGGAAAGAAAAGACCATAGCCTTCAGGGCTGCAGAAGAGGAGCCTGAAGATAAAGCCACAGGAAATGATGAGCTCATAAGTCTACTGGCTAAGAGATTCTACAAAATGGCCAGAAAAGATTTCAGAAAAAGGCCATACAAGGGTCATGATAAACCAAGGTATGATAAATCAAACAACACTACAGAAATCATATGCTTTGGTTGCAGGAAACCAGGACACATTGTGCCAGACTGTCCAGAGAACAAGAATAAGGACAAGAGAGATAGAAGAGAAAGAAGAAAAGGAAAGGATCACAAGAAGAACAACTCAGACAAAGCCTCCTTCAGCAAAAACAAACATACAAGGAAGGGCTTTGTTGCTGAGACCTGGAGTGAGACTGAAGAGGAATCTGAAGCCTCATCCAGTTCCAGTGATGATGAGGATGATGCAGATGAAAAGGAGTTCTGCATGATGGCTATCAATGCATCACAACAAAACTCTGATGAAGAATCAGAATCAGATTCAGACACTCACCCAGATGAAGATCAGGTAATCAATTCTTTTGATTTTCATTCTGAAGATTTCAAAAGTGAATTTAAGACACTATGCCTAGACCTATTAAAATCTGAGAAGGAGATAATATCTCTCAGGAATCAATTGTCTGAGCATAGTATCCTAAACTCAAAGAACCTCAAGCTCTCTGAGGAGTTAGAATGCTGTAGGGAGGAGATAGCTTCACTGAAAAGTGAACTATCAAAGGCCAAAAAGTTTGAAGAATCTCTGAATGGGAGGAGTATCAGACTTATGGACATCACAAGCACAGTGAACTCTAGATTCAATAGTACACTGGGTTTGGGTGCCTCCCCCAGCCAACCTATAGTGTTAACAACTCCAATCAAATTTGTCTCTGACAAAGGAAAGGGAGTAGTAGAGGTGGCTAGGAAGAATGCAGACCTGCCAGAGAAAATTTCAGTTCAACAAAATGCGTCGAGCAGAGCTCGACGATCGTCGAAGAGAGCTCGACGATCTAAGCACAGATCGTCGACCTCAGCTCGACGACACCCAAACTCTGAACTCAAGCACTATCGATCTTCGAACAGAGATCGACGATCTGACCCAAGATCGTCGACCTCAGATCGACGATCGTCGAACAGAGTTCAGAATTGTGAACACATTTTCAATGGCTCAGTCAAATTCAATCCTAGAAGTTGCACATCCCATGGACTCAACCCCTATACTGAGTGGATAGTAACTCCTAGGAGATACCATCCTGAAGGCTATAAGAGTCAACCTGGGATGTCCTTTATTTCAGAATTTAAAGGTTATCAACCTAGGCCCAAGGTTAACTGGGTCAAAAACAAATAAGCTGTTTGTGTGCAGGTGAAGACCTATCCAGCATCAAACCATCAATGGTATCTGGATAGTGGGTGCTCAAAGCACATGACAGGGGACAAGGACAATTTCACTTCCTTCAAAGCCAAGCTTGGACCCAAAGTAATTTTTGGAGACTCAAGCTTTGGAACTACAAAAGGATATGGTGCAGTCCAAATTGGCTCAGTCACCTTCAAAAGGGTGGCATATGTTGAAGGACTCAAGCACAACCTGATAAGTATCAGTCAATTGTGTGATGAAGGATATCAAGTAACCTTCAACAAAGCCATATGCAAAGTCCAGTCAGTGGACAACACAACTGTGTTGACAGGTAACAGAAGAGGTAACATTTACTTAGTGAATTTTCTTTCACCTGTAGTAGATATCTGCCTGTTTAACTCCATTTCAAAACCAAACAATTTGTGGCATAAAAGACTAGGACACATTAACCTTAGAACCATTGCTAGGCTATCCAAAGACAACCTTGTTAGAGGACTACCTTCTGGTCCCTACAAGAAGGAAGAACTTTGCAAGGCATGTCAATTAGGCAAGCAAACTAAAAATAGCTTTAAGTCACTTAATAAGAGTGATTCACCTAGGATTTTGTATTTGTTGCACATGGATCTCTTTGGACCCATATCTGTACAAAGCCTAGGAGGGAAGTCCTATACTTTAGTGGTTGTAGATGACTTCTCAAGATTCACTTGGGTATTCTTTCTGAGGAAGAAGTCTGATAACTTCAAGTGTTTGACAGATTTTCTCAAATGCATTCAGATTGAGTTCAACACTCACATTGCCCTGATCAGAAGTGATCATGGGACAGAGTTTGATTCTCTTCTCATGCAAGAGTTCTGTCAAAGTGAAGGGATCAGGCACACTTTCTCAGCTCCTAGAACTCCTCAACAAAATGGGGTAGCTGAAAGGAAAAATAGAACCCTAATTGAATCTGCTACTACATTGTTGTCAGATGCTCACCTACCTCTATCCTTTTGGGCTGAGGCAGTGAACACCTCCAACTATGTGTTGAACAGAAGCCTGATACATAAACTGAAGGGCAAGACTCCCTATGAATTGCTCAAAGGGAAGAAACCTAAAGTAAACTATTTTAAAGTTTTTGGTTGTATTTATTATATTCATAATAATGACAAGAAATATCTAGCAAAATTCCAAGCTAAAGCTGATGAAGGAGTGTTTCTGGGATACTCCATGATCAGCAAGGCTTATAGGGTTTATAACAAATCATCTTGCAAAATTGAAGAATCTGTTCATATTATTTTTGATGAAGCTAACATGTCTTTCAAGGAGAAGAATGCTTCTACCATAGAACCTTTGCAGGTACAATCTTTAGCTGAAGACTTGAACAAACTGCAAGTTACTGAAAAGAATGACAGCAGTGATGATGAAGAAGAAGTTCAACATCTAAAAGAAAATCACCTTGAAGAACCTGTTGTTGTTCCACTAGAGGAAACAACAACACAGGCTAGTGAACAATCAACACCTCCTGTTGATTTAGTAACAATAAGAGATCATCCAACTTCCCAAGTTATTGGAGACATCTCAGCTGGTGTGCAGACCAGAAATCAGGTCAACCAGAACCTAATGCACACTTGCTTCCTATCTCAAATTGAGCCTCAATCCATTCAAGATGCAGAGCAAGATCCACACTGGATCATTGCAATGCAAGAGGAGTTGCATCAATTTGACAGGAACAAGGTTTGGAAACTAGTACCTAAGCCAAAGGATCATCCCATTGTTGGAACAAAGTGGGTATTCAGGAACAAGCTGGATGATCAAGGAGTTATAGTCAGAAACAAGGCAAGGCTAGTTGCTCAAGGGTACTCTCAACAAGAAGGAATAGACTATGACCAGACCTTTGCACCAGTTGCAAGGTTAGAGGCCATCAGAATATTTCTAGCTTATGCTGCTCACAAAGGCTTCAAGGTCTACCAGATGGATGTGAAGAGTGCTTTTCTCAATGGGGACATCAAAGAGGAAGTCTATGTTAGACAACCTCCAGGTTCATATGGCCGATTCGAGGGCTGCGATTGCCAAGATGAAATTCGACACCGGTTTCGACATAGACATAAACTCATTTGATGGAAGCGACCAGCGCTTCAAGGATGTTCTGAATCTATTCAGAGAACAACAGCTAACTCAGATAATGACTATCCGAATGAAGATAGCAGCAGAGGAGATTAAGGAATGGTGTTATACTGCAGCAGATGAGTCTGAGAATACTGTTGTCGGCACCATTAAGGGGACCCAGGTAATTCTCTCCCCGGCTTTATTAACTGACGTCTTTCAACTCAGTACTGGAGAAGACTCCATTGATCTGTCTGGAGAGGAGTATGCCTCCATGTTAGATAGGATGGGTCATAATGTAATTAACCCTAATAAGCTGCTGAAAAAGAATCTGGCTATAGAATTCCAGTTCCTGGCTGATGTAGTTGGGAAGGTGCTGTTGGCCAAGCACTCAGCGCATGACACAATTTCCAAGTATCAGTTCTGCCTGATGGGAGCCTTACTGGATAAGAAACACCTCGACTGGGGCTCCATCTTCTTCACCCTGATTAAGAAGAAGATAAGCAAGTCTGCAGTCAGTTTTGGAAGAATCTTGGGGGTCTTTCTGCACTCAAGGTGCCCTGACCTTTTGACCTCTTCTGGGATGTTCATCAATGCATCCAAGAGGCTCTCCTGTGCCCTCTTCAGTAAATGGGACAGGCAGATAATCAACCCCTCCAGGGCTGCTGCAACACTTCTATCAGGCACAAGGACCAACCTGGTCACTCCTCTAGTAGAAGAGCTGCCTGCTTCTTCTTCTCCCCAAGCCATATCTACCCAAGCCATCACCTCCTCACTTTCAATTGCCATCACCTCCTCACCACCAGTCTCCACCATTATTATCTCATCTCCCATTACCATTTCCTCACCTATGTCATCCCCTCCACCATCCTCCTCAGAGGTCTTCCATCATCTCTTTTCCTATCCATTCCACACTCAACCATCATTTGCCCTTTTAGAGGATTCCCTCATGGATGACTCTCCCTCTTCTCCTCCTGAGACATCTTCCCTCCATCAAATGCTCACTGACATCCTCTCTCAACCCTCCTTCATACCCTCCTTTACTCTCCCACTCTTCTCCTCAACCTTCTCTATCCCCATCATTCCATCTTCTGAACCAACAATCCCTACTTCACCTACCTCCTCCTTTTCAGCTTCAGTCACCATCCCTCCATCCACCTTGACCCCTACCTCTGCTCAAGCCTCACTTGGGCATGTAGATCTTTCTAGCCTGGCTGACAGGCTCTATGAGTTGCTAGCTCCCAAGCTGGTATCTCTGCTGGAGTCCTCCCTGACTCCACTCCTGAAGCAAGTCCAGGAGCTGTCCTCCAAGCTTGATTCTTTTTCCTCCTCCCAGGCAATCCCTTCTACTGGGTGCCTTGGTTCACCTCTCTCTGAACCAAGGCAGGGGGAGATGCCTTATGAAGAAGTGATTGTGTCAGCTCCAGCTCCAGCTTCTACTCTCTCAGCAAGCTCAGGATGTGCTTTTGCACTTAATCTGCAGAGGTTGCTATCCAGATTTGATACAGCCTATCTAAGCTGTCTGCCTCCAATTACTGCTGAAGATCTGTCCAAGGCCATTGTGCCTGTACCTGTCTATAATCCCAGCCAGATTGTTTCCTATATCAAGTCATGGAAGGCTGTGGATGTACCTGATGCTGCTACTAAGGCCACTGTGCCTCCTTTTGTTAATACTGCTGCTGATATAGAAATGATTCCAGCACCTAATGCTGAGGAAATTGTTGTTGAAACTGATGCTGCTGACTCTGCTATCCCTGCTGCTCCTGCTCTTGCTCTTGCTCCTGCTCCTGCTCCTGCTGCTGCTGCAAAGCTCAAAGCTCAAGAAGAATATCTCAGAAGAATTGATGCTTTATATGATCAACCTCAGAGTTCTGAAAGTGATCAGTACAGAACTGATTCTGATGATTCTGCCAGCACAATTGCCAAAAAGAGAAAAGCCAGAAGTAAAGCAATGATGTCAGTTCCTCCTGCCATAGCTAAAGACTCCAATGACATTCCATATTATATTCTGCATGACTGCCCCATCACTGAACCATGGATGCAATTTTCCAAGAACCAACTAAAGGCCATGAAAAAGAGAAGAAAGCTTGACAAATATGAAAAAGGATCATCTCAACATCAGCCTCCTCCTCCAGACTCTGGATCAGGCTCAGCTCCTCAAGCTCCAGCTCCTAGACAAAGTTCCTCTCAATCCTATTCTAAGTATTACCAAAAGGGACAACATCAAAGAGGATATCAACCCAGAAGGGGTAGTTACAGAGGAAATCAAAGAGGACAGAGACCCTATCAAAGGGAAGGACAAGGCCATTCTGACTCTACTTCAGGTCCTTACCCTTACAAACTGAAAGACACAGTTGCTCCAAGGACCTCTCCTGCTCCTGAATCTCTCAACAAATATGAACCTGCTGTTCCATATGAGGATCCTGAGAACAATCCTGTGGCCTGGACTGCTAGGATGAAAGAGTTGGCTGCTCTTGATCAGATTAAGAAGGCTAGAGAATAAGGCAAAGAAATATCCAACATTACAACCTTATCAGAACAAAGAAAGAAAGAACTGGAAAAGTATGCTTCAAAGAAATTTTTCAATCCAGAAGAGTACATGAAGCTGCACCCAGAGGCTGTAGTTCCAAGGCCAAGATCTCAAACCTCTCTAGGTGCAGAAGATGACAGAAGGTCCAAGAAAGAAGCCCTAAACCCTAACAGAGAAATTTTATTTAAAAAGGGAACTGAAAAGAAGTGATCTGTGTAAGCAAACATATCATCTACCTTTGGATATCTGCAGCTATTTATCTGTGATATGCATTGCTGTTTCTCTGCATTTTGTATTTAATTTCTGTATTATTAAATGCTCTTTATGATTGTCTGTAAATAGTAATCCTAATCCAAATAGGGGGAGATTGTTGGAACACCCTATTACTAATTTGGATAAGGATCACTATGCTTGTCTTAGGATCCTAGTTGACCTAGTTGTATAGTTGAGAAGGTCAACATTAGAATGAGTCTAGGGTCTAGAACTTAGTTTTGAAGCTGCCCCCAAGTCCACTCCAAGATCAAGGATGAAGAGCTAAGTCTAAGGCAATTTTCGTCGAGCTCTGGTCGACGAATCGTCGAACTCAGTTCGACGCTCTCTGAGCTCAACTTCAACAAATCGTCGAACTCCGGTCGACGATCTTCGAGCTCAGATCGACTATCTGCTTTTAGCTAGCTTTTGCTTAATCGTCAAACTCCCCTCGACTATCGTCTAGCTCAGTTCGACGATGCCTCCTTCAGCTGTTTCTCAGGTCGCTGAGCTCAGTTCGACGATCTTTGAGCTCAGTTCGACGTTTTCTGTCTGCTTATCTCAGTTCATCTCTGAGCTCAGCTCGACGATCGTAGAGCTCAGATCGACGATTGTTTGGAGAGATCAACGTCTTCAAGATTTCAAATGCTGCTGATTCTTTGGAATGTTTTTGAATATTATCAGCATTTATGACAGAAGATCTCCCAGCCGTTTGGAGCAAGTTTCAAGGTATCATTCAGAGAATGTTTGCTGGACTTTCCTCTAAAAGACAAGACCATTTATGGAAAACATTTATGACTGACCAACGGCCATCTTTGGTCAAGGAGAATATTCAGAAAATCAATTCTATTCCTATGGTCCTTCAGATATACAAAAAAACAACAACAACACACACACAGAGCTGATAGACAAAAAAAAAAGAAGAAGAGAAAACACACAGAAGAATACTGTTAGCAGAAGAACAAGAAAACTACAACATCTAGATCTTCTAGCTGACTAAGTGTTCTTGCATCTTCATCTTAGATTTCCAGACACATCATCTTTCAGCTGTTCTGCTGAAACCATTCTTTTCTGGAGATCAAGTTCTGAAGACCTATCACCCTTCCACAAAGCTTCTCTGCCTGAACCTCTCTACATCTCAGGGGGAGCTTTGACATCTTCAATCCACTTGTGCTTCTCTCATTTGACTGAGAACAGAGAAGACAACTTCAACTTTCACTTTTTCTTTTCCTGCTGTAAAAGGGTTCTTGAACTCCCTTCAAAAGTTCTGTCTGGTTCTGAGAGCCTTGTCAAAACTCAGTGGTGGCAAGACACCTTATCAAAAAATCTAGCTTTGGTTTTTGAGCACCTTATCAAAAGCTCATTGGTGTCAGGACACCTGATCAACTCAGTCCTGAGTGGATTCCTACCAAGGGTGGTAGAAGAGTGGATGTACCCAGTTTTGGGGAACCACTATATTTACTTGTGTCTTCTGGTTTTGCTTGTGTGATTTGTCTGCTGTGTGCTTTGTCCTTTTCCTTTCAGTTTTTAAGTTTCTGTTAGCACTCTACACTATAGCTTAAATAGAATTTTAATTTGTGCTATTTTAATAATTCAAAAATTATTTTAACTAAACTCTATTCACCCCCCCTCTAGAGTTGAGATAGATCTTACCCTCACTTTCACTCTCCTTCTTCGCTTGCACGTTTCTCATATCCTTCTCCAAGGACCGGGCCGAACTGACCAGGGTCATGAAACCCTGCGCCTTGGGCCCCGATAGCAGCAACCTCAAATCATCCCTTAGCCCTTCATAAAAGCGGCTCGTCTTGCGCTCCTCGTCTGCGAAGGTAGCGCCGGCATATCTCCCCAACCGAGTAAACTCGTGGAGGTATTCGTCAACGGTGCTATCACCCTGCACCAACTTCTGGAATTCGCTCTCTAGCGCGATCCTCTGCGCTGAGGGGAGGTATCGAGCCATAAATAGTCTCGCAAACTCCTCCATCAGGACTTCGGCCAATGGCCTTCCCCTCAATTGATGCATCTCTAGGCCCTCCCACCACAGTCTTGCGTCCCCATCCAAAAGGAACGTTGCTATAGTGGTCTTCTGCCACTCTTCAGTTTCCGTCGCAGTCATCACCCTGTTGACCCTTGAGAGCCAATCCTCAGCTTGGGTCGGGGTTTCTGCCCCCGTGAACACCGGTGGATGAAAGCCCATCACATGCTTCAGTTGTTTTTCAGTTGCTCTCCGAGGCAACTCTGGCTCCACCACCACCTGCTCAACCCTCCTTTGCTCTGCCGTCTGAAGCGGTACTTGCTCTACAGCAGGAGCAGGCTGCTGCACCTGCCTTGCAGGCTGCGCATTAATCATTGCCATGACCGCTTCTGCCACCAACCTAATGGTCTCGACAGACAAAGGTGTTGCAGGCGTATCGCTTGGCGCACTGCTCGCCTCAGAACCTGGCCGTTCAGACGGCCCAGCGCCACTTCTGGTCACCTATAATCGTGCAAAACACCAATAAGCGACCAAACACTACTGCAAACAGCAATTATAGGAACACGCAGGTTCCTCAAACATGTGTATTTTCATTCCTAAGTGGACATTCATTGGTTCTTTTCATGTTATAACGATGACGCACACAATGTGCTCACCACCCCTTAATGTGAATTCGTCCACGAATTCATTTAAGCGTGACCGAAACCTGGCTTTGATACCAATTTGTAACACCCCTATCCGTCACATAGCATATAGCAGTAGGTCCGGCCGGGGCCCGACGCCATATACTACGGACAGACCGGTTGGTTACGCGTTGAAACCATACAACCAATCAGAGCATCCTACACAACACCTAGCGGAAGCAATTTAATTAAGTTGCAAAAAAATAAGAACCCTGCCACAAAGCATGAATGTCCACTACAACCCAGGAATGAGTACATACACAAAAGAGAACTGGCCTTAAGGCCTTACATTGTTCACTTAACAAAAATGGTGTTTTCAGACCTCGGCTCGCAGGCCGGCCATACATGAATGAACGGGAAAAACATAACAGATTAGGCCTTCGAGGGCCGGCACAGCAACAAGGGCTTTAGCCCGCTATTTCCCGCTCGGCTCCGCAGCACCTGCAAGCAACAAACCACCGCCCGGTGGCAAACAATAGCAACGGTCAGCAAAGCTGACCAAATTGTAACGATCCCGCCCCCACAATCGGGGCGGGGATGCTCTTTCCCTGCACTTTATTAGTATAGGCATTTATAAAAGGTAATTGCACATCACCACAGGCGTAGTCTCGCACGGCCACATACCCTGTGCACTCAGGGCACATTCTCGGCGAACCGGCCAACGTCACGTCAGTTCAAGCCATAGACGTTCCCGATCCACCACCGCCTCTAAGACGGTCATCCATATGAGCAATTTGTCTCCTTAGCCTTGGTCACGACAATTTAAGCCATAGACCGCTGAAGACCCTCGTCCATGCCAACGGTCCTACCGAACGACATAGACCGGGTACGGTTCCGCTTGACCCGTGCTCATACCGCAATGACAATTTAAGCCATATGCGCAGGTCAAGACTCGCCGAGTCCCGTTTCCGCTACAAAATCACATAACCCAGTTATGTTCACGTTGGCTCCCCGGCCTCCGTGTTGGCAAAACCCGCTTTTGACCAGTTTTCCGGGTGCACCTTAGAGTTAATCTCTAAGATTCCCTGATGCAATCTACCACGTAGAAAAACCTGAAAACACCCAAACATCCAGAGTCTTGCCCGGTTCAAATGCAATGCAACATCACCGATTCGGACCAACACGTCCGAATAGGCTTCACACACAATGCCTATGTCCGTTTACGCATACGGACTCTACACAAGGGGACTTCACATATCTACCCCAAGGAGCGCTCCAACTCTTCGCTCACTCGCGAGAGCGGGCTTCCTATGCAAGGAAAAGAGGGCTTCACATGCCCAAGATAAAGAATCGTTACCCTTGCGTTCTTCCGCGGCGCCATCGCAAACTACGCGGCTAGAAAGCTTCGCAACGTCGTCGCCTCTGCGGATCTGGGCTCGGATCGCGATTTGGAGCTTCGAACCTCCTCCGGCGGCCGGATTTTGGCCTCACACCACCAATGGAGCTCTCCCCTCTCTCTAGGATGTAGAAAGAGAACTCAAGATGAAAATGAGGGTTTCTCCCCCCATTTCCCGGCTAATAACCCCCCAGGAGCAGCCCCCACCGTCGGATCTAGATCCAAGGGAATGAACGGCCGAGATTAGATCCAAAATAACAAAATCTGGGCCGAACACGGGTTGGCACACGGCCGTGTGCCTGGCCGTGTAGCTCATTCGCCGATCGACACGGGTCCTGACACGGCCGTGTGCCACGGGCCGTGTTACCTGGAGCTTCAGGAACGGTCGTCGGGCTTCCAGAACACGGCTTCGAACACGGCCGTGTTCGAGGCCGTGTGCCCCACACACGGCTTGAAACACGGCCGTGTGTCTCAGGCCGTGTACTTCTCTGACTCGAGACTGCACAAAATCACTGAACACGGGTAGGCACACGGCCGTGTGCCTGGCCGTGTGCCCCTGTTCAGACCTCCAAAAGTGCTGATTGATCGCCCCGCGATCAACTCCGAGGTTGGGGTCTTACATAGAATCTGACCAACGCTATAAAATTTAAAACTGTTCACAAATCTATTATTTAAAATTTTCAAGAGAAAACCTTTAAAGCGTGTATCCTTATTGAGAGTGAATCTTTTTTAATTTTAATAAAAATATCGATAATTTGACAATAGAGTTCATTAGACAGTAGAAGAATGTGGGGATTGAAATAGACAATATCTAATTATAAAATCAATATTTGTGTTGATTCGTGTGCCATGGGCAAGTGATTATCATAAAATATTTTTGCCTAAACTCAATGGATGGTGAAGTGAACCAAGCATGAATTCACCAAATAAAAAGTCAACATACGGTGGTGAATCTTATGTTAAGGGTGAGTGAACGTTAAGCACAATGTCTATGAGCTCAAGGGTAGGTGACAACAGTAGACTAGGAGAATCAGGAAATACAGTGACTGTAACAGGGTCATCTCAATAAGTTCTTCTTGGAGCATAGGTTTATGAAGATATTAAATAGTCAAAGGTTGTGATTCAAAGTAGGAGAGTGTCACCATTTCTATTGAGATGATAGGACAAGGAGTAAAAAAACTCATCTTCCTAGAGCTGGAGCTCAATAGGACACTCCTCTACTAAAGGGAGTGTTATAATGGAGATAAGTGGGCCAATGCACTTGTATGGGTAATAAGACTTGGGGGATCTATGATCATACTAGTGGGGGTAATGATGAAATGCCCCAAAGTTCCAGAAAAATGGGAAGGAGTTGATTTCTGGGTGTTACCGCCAAGCGGTAGAGTTAATGCCGGCAGTATCCAGCTAAATTAAATCAACCTTTGTTTTAAGAAGGTACGGCACAGTGGTAGAAAGGTAACACGCGTTAATACCACACAACACACTCGATGAATAGTTGAGAGCCTACCGCGTGGTGGTGGTTAGGTATCAAGCGACGATATCCAAATTATATTAACATTCGTCTCGGGACGGTACCCCCCGACAGTAGTGGTAACGTCGGCGGTAGCTTGCCACGTGTCAAATAAGGTTAAAGTGATCATGAGAAGCAAAGCGGCACCGGTTGGGCAAAGCGGCTAATGCCTATGATACCGCGCGATAGTGGCAAGATACTGCATGGTGGTATCTTCCTGATAAAGGCTTGGAAGGAGATTTATTTCTCATTTTCTCTCATTCTTTCTCTCTCACTTGGTTCTTGAGGAAAGAGAAGGAAGAAGTCAGGAGGCAAAGGAAAATGGTGATCCAAGGCGTTCTTGTGATCAGATTCATGACTCAAAGCCAGATTCGTGGAGATGAATCTGTGGTGATCAGTTCCATCCGGATCAAGAGCAAGAGCATGGCTCCTATGCGATCAACAAGGGTAACGACTTTCTCCTTGGATAAGTGAAGTCCTTAATTTGCATAAGTGCATGGAACCCCTCTCCGAAAGGTGGAGAAAAAGGGTGGTTTACATCGGGTAGATCGTTGTGATCCTCGGTTAAAAATTGCATATATAATATGGAATCGAAGTACAGAATAGGCATGATGTGTGAAGCCCATCTGAACAGGTTGTTCTGGATTGGTGCTGATTGATATGCTTGTCGAAGATGACTTTATGAATAAACATGTAGTTTCTGAGGCAAAGGGGTGTGCTGGATGCTGCAATGAAAATACTGGAATTGGTTTCTAGGAAAACACCTCAAAGTTGGGGGAAGAAAGGACTTATGTCTCCTACCATGCGGAGGTTGTGCTACCACCTGCAATACCTCCCAACGAGCTATGTGAGGCCTATCTTGTGGAGACATGTGGGCCATTATAACTGTGAGGCCTGTCTTGTGGAGACTTAGGGGCCTATTTATGAGTGGGAATTAAAAATTTTCCACTGTATTTGAGTAGGAACTTAAATTGTTCCACTATATTTGAGTTGGAACATAAATTATTCAATTGTGTGGGAGTGGGAACTTAAGTTGTTCCTCTTATGCAAGGGGGACGCTGACCCGCATCGTGGCTTGCGAGCCTGATGGTATGAGCAATGGGCTATGGCTAACCTGTACCCACCCTATGGCGATCGACTTGGAGTGAGTCACTGGTATGGATCTCAAGGTAATAGAACGCCTTTGACTTTGTCGTAGCATAGGAAGAAAAGACTAGAAATGCTCAAGAGCACCGTCTTAAGAATGGTGGTGGGGCTTGAATATTAGCACATCGATTTGGGCTCTGAGTGCACGGGGCGTGTGACCGATCGTGCCAACGTCTGTGGTAAATGGTGCTGAAATTGAACATTTTCAAATATGATGTTGTTGCTTGCAGGGAAGGAGAACTGTCATCCCGAGTAAGGGGCTGGGTCATTATAATTTTGTCAGCTAATGCTGACCATTGCTTTATTTTGCAATATTTAAGTGGGTCATACTATGCAGGTGCTGGAGAGGCAAGTGGAAAGTAGTAGGCTGATATCCCTAATGCTGCGATTGGCTGGCCCTCGAATGCCCAAAAGGCGAACGCTCACTGTTTTCATGTATGGTCGGCCTGTGAGACGATGTATGAAAGACACATTTTGTAAAGGGAACAGTTGTAAGGCCTTAAGTCTAGAACATATTGTGTATGAAATAATATTCCTATGTTTATAGTGGAAATTCCTGGCATGTGGGTTCTACAACTAAATTAATTACTTCCGCTAGAATGCACTCCGAGTTAAGATGCGTAAATAAAATGGTTTCAATAAGTAACTTTGCTGACTGTCCGTGGAATATGGTGTGGGGCCCCAGCTGGACCTTCTGTTATATACTACGTGAGGGATGGAGGTGTTATAATTTGGTATCAGCTTCTGGTGTCGGTATTTCTTATTCAAATTCATGGTCAAATTATTTTAAGGGGTTGCGAGCACGCGCATATGCGCTACCGTTATAACATGAAAGAACCCATTAATGTCCACTTAGGAATGAAAATACATATGTTTGTGGAACCTGTATGTTCCTATGATTTCTTTTGCAATGTTTTCAATTGCTTAATTATGTGTTTCACGATTATAAGCGACTAGAACTGGTGCGGTGCAGAGTGAACCCCAATGCTTGGCGGAGAGTAGGGCTCAACTGAGGTGCAAACACCTCCTCCTTCTGCGGAAACGATACAGTTGGTTACCGAAGCCATGCTCACATTAATCAATGTGCAACCAAGAGGAAGAGTACAACCTCCTACCCCTGTGGTGGTCCAGGAACCGGTTGGCATAGTTGATCATGTGGAGGTGACACAAGTGGCCATTAATCCAGTGGCCCCAAGGCAAGCAATGAAAAAGAAATTGAAACACGTGATGAGTTTCAATCCTCCTGTGTTTGCCGGTATTGGAACCCAACACAAGCTAAAGACTGCCTCTCGAGAATAAAGAGAACCATGATGACAATGAAAATGGAGGAGTGGAAGAAAGTCACTATTACTATCTTCTTGTTAGAGGGAGAGGCGAGGCTATTGTGAGATGAGTTGGAGTTGCACTAGTTTGCTTGACGGCCATTTATTGAGATCTCAATAGAGGAATTCTCGAGACTATTTCTAGCGCGATATATTCCATTTGCACAACGGATTGAAATAGAAAATCAGTTCCAAAGTGTTGGAACACCCTATTACTAATTTGGGCAAGGATCACTATGTTTTTAGGAAATCAGTTTGACCTAGATGTATAGTTGGAAAGGTCAAGTTAGAATGAGTCTAGGGCTTAGAATTTAGGTTTGAAGATGCCCCCAGGACCATTCAAGGATTCAGACTTAGAGCTGAGGCAAAGACAATTATCGTCGAGCTTAGGTCGACGAAACGTCGAACTCCGTTCGATGCTCTCTGAGCTCAACTTTGCTAAATCGTCGAGCTCTGGTCGACGATCTTCGAGCTCAGATCGACGATCTGTCTTTAGCTTATTCTTCAGGTCGCTGAGCTCCGGTCGACGATCTTCGAGCTCAGGTCGACGTTTTCTGTCTGATGTTCATTTCAATCTCTGAGCTCAGGTCGACGATCGTAGAGCTCAGATCGACGTTTTTCCTGAGAGATCAACGACTTTGAGGATTCAAATTCAGTCAGCTTTTGGAATGTTTTTCAAATTCTCTCATCATTTATTTCTTGAGATCTGCTAGCCGTTTTCATTTATTCTAGAGCAAGTTTCAAGGGATTTATCAGAGAATGTTTATTGGACTTTCTTCCAGAAGACAAAACATTAATGGAAGACATTTATTGACTGCTAACGCCTATCTTGGATTAAGGATCTTCAGAGAATAAATCATCTTTTCTAGTCTGACAGATATATAACAAGAGACTACACAAGAATAGACTATCTACAACAAGAAATTCTCAGTACAGATTCACAGGATAGTGAGATCAATTCAAAAAATAATGTGATCAATCCTGGAGAATTGGTTGAATATTGGCATACTGAAAAGTGATCATAGATTCAACATCAAGGACTCCAGACAATTCATATTTCAGCCTCTGCTGAAACCATCTTCTGCTGGAGATCTGAAGCTTCTGAAGACCTATCACCCCAGCAAAGCTCTCATATTTCTCAGGGGGAGCTTTGACAACACAATCAATCCACTAAGTCTTCTCTCAGTGATTAAGACAGAGAAGACAACTTCACCTCTTCCTTTTTCTTTTCCTGCTGTAAAAGGGTTATCAAAACTCCCTTCAAAATTCTTGATTCTGGTTCTGAGAGCCTTGTCAAAACTCAGTGGTGGCAAGACACCTGATAAAAAAATCTAGTTTGGTTTTTGAGCACCTTATCAAAAGCTCATTGGTGCCCAGGACACCTGATCAACTCATCCTGCAGTAGATTCCTACCAAGGGTGGTAGAAGAAGCACCTTACACCTATACATAAATTAAGCCTTTACTGCTGTGCATTTTTAAATTGTAAATTTACTTTAAAATACTCTATTCACCCCCCCCCCTCTAGAGTTAAGATAGATCTTACCCTCACTTTCACAAAGGTTAACTCAAGGCGAGAGTTTTGTGGATGACTACTTGCATGAGTTTACAAGGTTGGGATGTTATGCAGGCTTTGCATTCGTAGACGAGAAATGAAAGACAAATTAGTTCTATGAAGGGCTACAGGATGACTTACGGTTGATCTCTCATGTCTGATAACACAAGGTTTTCTGACCTTGGTCAATATGGCCCATTCCCTAGAACAGGATATAAAGCGTGTGTAGCGTAAGAATGATTTGGCTGTGAAAAAGCTAGAGTTCAAAGAACCTAGTTCTGCAAAGCCTGGGTATCGAAGGTGAAACAGGAAGTCCAAAACTTCTGGACAAGCTCCTTTTCTTATGTCTGGAGCAACGTTAGGGCGAGGCCCAATTCATTGTTATACTTGTGGCAAGCCGGGACATATAGCCCGAGAATGTCAGAATGGCGCTACAAAGACGGAGAAAAAGACAGGTGTAACATATGCTGAAAAGGGAAAGAAAGCGGTGGAGTCGACTGCATCCCAAGTGTAGCCCCGAGTCTATAATCTTGGCTAATATGAGGCCATAAAACAAAGTGATGTCATAACAGGTATGAGTTAAGATATAACTTTCACTACTTACTATAATTGGTACCTTGTGTGTTGCTTGTGTATGATTTGTTTTTATTAGGCTTTGTCCTTATATTGGATTATCCGGCAAGAGCACTATTCGATACAAGAGCTTCTCATTCCTTTCTTTCCGAGGACTTTGTGGTGCGTATTGGAGTGCCTTCTTTGGTACCGATAAATCGTGTGAATGTGTTGCTGCCTAACAGGAGCTTGATGTACGCGGATAGAGCCTGTTGTGTTAAGGTGCGGATAGGAAGTCATGATTTTGACTTAGAAGCATCTATATTGCTGATATTTGAGTTTGATGTGATCTTTAGTATGGATTAGATCTCGGAGCAGCGTGCCTGTATTGATTGTAACTCAATGGAAGACATACTGGGGAAAAACACCAAACATGAGACTAAGTTTGCGGGTATGTGAGGATTAAGCAAGATATTGATGTCTGCTCTTCATGTAGTCAAGGCGGTTTAGAAGGGTGCAAAATTGTTTTTCATGCTATTAGAGGTTGTAGAGTCGAAGCCCAGTTTGAGTGATGTTCCTATTGTATCGGAGTTTGTGGATGTGTTTCCTAATGATCTCCCTGGGATTCCACCTCTACGAGAGATTCACTTCACTAATGAGATGGTGCCAGGTGCAAAACCTATGTCATGCTCACCATACCGAGTGGCGCCAAAGGAAATGGCAAAACTAAAAGTTCAGTTTCAAGAATTGCTATAGCAAGGCTATATACATCCAAGTGTGTCACCTTGGAGTGCACCGTTGAAAGTCTTTGTTTCAAGAGTAGCTTTACACCTTGAGGGGGGGTGAATAAATTTCTTAGTCTTTTGACTACTTTCTTAATTTAGTGTGTTGTGATTTAAGTTATTTGGCTTGCTTTAAAGAACACACAACAGTATACAGGTATTTATAGTGGCTCCCCAAGGTATGGGTACATCCATTATCCCTCCCACCTTTTTAACATTGTGTTATACAAGGCCAACTTCTCCAATCTCAACTCAAAGAGCTTACAACACAGATCCCTCAAGATCTCTTAGACTCCTACAAGCCCTACAACTCAGGCTAGGAGGAAATCCCTACACTTAGAGAGAATTACTCTCCTACCTAAGATCTGATCTAGATCTTACCTCAGGCCAAATCCCCTATAGCCTTGAGAATTAATCTCCTACCTTAGATCCACAACTAGATCCTACCTTAAGCACACAGGACCTATAACTCAGATCCACAACAGGATCCTACCTCAGCCTTTATAATTCAGGCTTACAGCTTAGATCAAGAATGATCCTACAGAATAAGTGAGTTTGTTGTTGATGATATGACTCTAGAGAAGTGATTCTCTAAGTCTGCCTTTCTATACTGAGTGAACTCAGCCCTAACTTTGACTCTAGATAAAAGATTCTCTGAGTCTTCTTCTTCCTGAACTGAGAAAGCTCGGTACTATCTTCTTCGCAGCAATAAGATGGTTGATCTTCAAGTTGGTTATGATTGTGCTGAGAAGTAACTGCAGAGCTTTATTTCTTAAAGACTTTTGTGTAGATGAGTTGACTGCAATGGCCTTGAAGATTAATAGCAGCTTCTTAGGCTTTCTCTACTTCCTCTTATTGCTCATAGAGAAAGCTCTATGACCTTGCTGTTAAAGACTTTCTTCAACCATCTAACTTTAGCTTTGCTTCACCATCGAACTCAGAGAAAAAACTCTCTGAACTTGTTCTTGAACATAGATTTAATCTTTAGTGAATTGTTTCTTCAACAACCAACACTGTCTGTGAATCAGAGACTAACTGTAGAACAATTTCTTGGAGAAATTCTCCTTTGTCAAGAGGAAGAAGATGACCGAAAAGCTCTGTTCTGCTTTTCTCTCTCCAAGTTATCTTTCTTATTTCCTCTGTACTCTGCTTTTATATCCCTCTGATCAACAACTCTTTTTGCAGTAGACCATCCAGAGTGGGCAAATGCATCACTTATTTTGCATTAACTGCAGAACTACAGGGAAGTGACATCTTTTGTCATCTTTTGTGCAAACCCACAACTTTTGAATTTTTGTTGACGCCAGCATAACTCAGTGCCTGTAGACTTAGCCAAATTCTAAACAATCTGTATAGGCATTGAGTGAAGCCTTGTCACTCAATGCAAAAATACTTAACAGAATTCTGCACCTTCAGGCATTGTGTGAACCTTCATCACTCAATGCATATAGACATTTATATGAATAGGGGCTGAGTGAGCCTTCATCACTCAATGCTTCTGGACTTAGTTGAATTTTCTCTGTATGTAGGCGTCGTGTGAAGCTTCTTCACTTAACACTTTCTGCCTTTGCCTGACTTCTTGCTGAGGCATTGAGTGGCATGTCTTCACTCAATGCTTCTATACTTAGTTGAATTTTCTCTGTTGAGTAGGCATTGAGTGAACTGCCTTCGCTCAATGCTTCTGTACGTATACAGATTTTCTATTGAGTAGGTGTTGAGTGAACTGCCTTCACTCAACGCTTTTGTCCTTAGACAGATTTCTTGTTGAGAAAGCGTTGAGTGAACTGCTTTCACACAATACATCTGGACTTAGCCAAATTTCTACTTTACCAGCAACCTGTCTTGAGTCCAACTAGTATTGTGACCTTGAAATCCTATCTAATCATTATATAGTAGACAACCTACATACATTGAACTTGAATATACATCAAATATAATTATGCACTTAGCATTGATGGTGATGCCTCTTCAAATTCAGGGAACATTGAAGGACAATATTCTCAATAATCTCTCCCTATTTGAAGAAGGCAGAACACACAGCAATGCTAAGATGTATTAATATATAAAACATATTTGCTAAGAAAATGTAAGCATAACAGATATATCTTGCTCAAACTTAAGATAGCAAATATAGCTTGTTTAAAGTTCCCCAGTATTATACACTAACTCAACATGACATGCCAAGTCATTTCTCTCTCCTCCCCCTTTCTGGCTTCTTCAATAGGCATTCATCTATTGAGGGTGGAGAAAGGATCATGGGTGAACTTTTCTCTTGGTCCTTTTGACCATCATGCTCAGGAAGAGTTGATTCCTCAGCCAATAGGGTGGATGGAATGACCTCATCTTGAGTAGGAACATGAGAATGCTCCCCCTCAACTACATCATTATTTTTGGAGGAACATCATTCTTTTCCAACACCGTATCTTTCTCAGCTGATTCATCTGATCTCACTAAAGTTTAACCTAGCTAGTTTAAGTTATTAACTACTATCTATCTATCTAACCTTTCTAAAGTTATACTTTAACGATAAGGCAGATAGTCTTCATTATTAATTGAAAATAAAAATATAGACATGTAAATCTATAACTGAAACACCTAATGTACATGAGTCATTCAACATTAAGCATTCCTAACTCAATTTTGAAAGAATTGAACGTAGCCTCATCCAATGACTTAGTGAAGATATCATCAACTTGATTGTTAGTGGGGACAAATTAAAGTCAAATGTCTTCACTTTCTACATGTTCTCTAATTATCTAATTTCTATAAGCTTAGTCCAGCTATGTGAGATAGGATTCTTAGTAATAGAAATTTCACTAGATGAGTCACACTATAAGGGTGAATGACTTACCTTGAGATTGTAGTCCTCTAGCTGATGTTGTATCCACAGAAGTTGTTCACAGCAGCTCCCTGCAGAGATGTATTCTGACTCAACAATGGATATATCCATACTAGTATTCTTCTTGCTACTCCATGAAATCAGCCTTCTCCCTAAGAATTGACAAGTTCCACCCTTACTTTTCCTATCTTCCTTGTACCCTATAAAGTCTCTTCTTACTGAGTCAGATCTCCTCCTATTCTTTGGCAACAGATTTTCCTTTGGCTCTAGCTATCTGATCAGCAACAGTAGAGGGTTCAGCCCACTGAGCACCATCTTGACCATCACATTGATTTGTCATCTGATAGCCATACTATTCATCATACAGTCCATCTTGAATAGGGTCAGTCATGTTTTCATCTGTATATTGTTCAAGCCCCAATTATCCTCTGATTACATTGGTAACCCAAACAATATTCTCCCCCTTGATCATTGTCATTGTATTTATCTTTGATCATTTGCCTTTGCCTTTAATCATTGTCATCTCCCACTTTATCATTGCCTTATCCCCCTTTATAACTACTTCAAGCTGCAGTCAGGGAGGTTTTGGCTTGATCTATCTTATCCCCCTTTATAACTACTAGTCTCATTTTCTTTAACAGGGAGCTCTGTTGGAATCTCCTCCCAATCTCTGCATTTCCCATAAGAATTTGCTTACTTGTATCAACTATAGCTGGGGCAATCCATCTGTTCTTGAACTGATTGTACTTGCTCTCCCACAGTAGGTGCAACCATCTGGGTACTCTCCCCCCTCAATTTTTTGCACAAATGTTTTCCACTACCTGCCCAGCCAAAATTCTAGAGCTTCAGTTGGACTTTCTTCAGACTGAGATCCACCCAGCTGATTTCTTACTATAGGTTGAGAGGATTGAAACCTGAGCACTTCTATCTCTTCTTGTTTCCTAAGAAGAAACAGACAACTGAGGATCATGTGCCTCTTCCTTACTGCTCTCAAAAGAGCAGCTTCCTGTGCTTTCCTCTATGATGAGTACAACCTTCATTTTCTTCTTCTTATTTTTTTGTTGATATGGAAGCAGTACTCTATCCCACCTGACAGACATCTTGAACTTCAATGGCTGGATCTTGTTGGCCTTCACTCAAGTCCTGTGTACTTTTTCCTTCTTCAAGAATGTACACAACATCCTCTTCCTCTTGGGCAGTAGGAGGAGTATCCTTGATGGTCATTTTATCTATCTCCAACTTCACATCTCTATATCTTAGGTCCATTCCTCACTAGAATATGATCCTTAAGATGGCTCCTTATTCTTGTATTATGCTTGGAAGATCCTCAGTCAAAGTATCACATTAGAATTGTATGGACACTTGGACTATCCTGCAAACACAGATAATTTTACCTTGGGACCCTAAAATGGATTGGGTCCTAGGTTCTAGTTAGCTGGAAAGTGCATATATCTACTTACAATAGTCCTGTCAGGAAGAATTACCCCTACCCTTGGCACACTAGGTTTGTGCCCATAATCTATGGCAAAGTGACCCACTTTACCATAACACATACACTCATGGATGTTGTATCTCCTCTTTAGAACAGCCTTTGAAGAGTGCAAGCTATCACTAGCTGCCTGTTTAGAGGGGGAGAGAAACATCCTTCTTCTTATTTCTTTCAGCAAGAATCTGACTGAAAGTTAGTCTGCTAGTAGATGTACTTGGCTTATTCTGAGTTTCATCAACAACAATCTTCTTTGTAGTTGATATGATGTTAATGGCCTCAGAGATAGCCGAGTCAGGCTAACTGACTGACTTACCCTTGGTATAGGTTTTTGCTAGAAGAGCTTGAGAATAAGCCACTGCCTTATCCTTGAGTGTGGGGGCTAGAACACCAAATACAAATGGTCCATGATGGTCCATCTGTATTTCCTCATGGGGAGCCTTAAAGGCACTCAAGCCCATGCCCTTGCTTCCACTATAGTTATGAGCATTTTTGTTCGCACTACTGGATCTTCCATTTAACAAATGACCATATATACTCGTGTAACGCCCCAAGTTCCTTGAGTAGGAAATTGAGTTTTGGGAGATATCTCCCAGTGGTAAGTTGCTATCGTCGGCGGTAGTACCCTGAGGAGGTTGGCAGAGCTCTCAGGAAGTTACCGCCTAGCGGTAGTGATAGTGACGGTAATAAAGTCGATTTATTCGGCAAAGCTCTCGGGTTGTAACCACGTGGCGATATTAGTTATCGCATGACAGTAGTGGTGGCGGTCGTTTCATAACCGATGCTAGATACCGTATGGCGGTAGTAACCTATCGGACGGAGATTGCAAAACTATAATGGTGTGTCCACGTGTTGGCCTATTATTGGAGGGCCTAGGCGGTGGCTCACGAACCGAGGTATTGTTTAATGGTACCGTGCGGAAGTAGCTAGTTACCGCGTGCCGGTAGCATGGTTTAAAGCCTTGGAAGGTCCGTTTTCACTTCATTATTTTGTAGTTTGAAGGTGGAGTGGTTGTAGAAGGAAGGAGTTTCGGACAGAGGATATTCTTCCATTGTTGGAGTTTTGAAGCTCGAATTCATGAGGCGAGTTCCGATCTACGGAGGCAAAGCCGAGGCGGTCACTTCCATTCGGCTAGAATCTCTCCCATGGCGCCGAAACGGACTTTTAGGGTAACGATCCTCTTCCTTAGACATGTGAAGTTCTTTGTTTTGGCATTTGTGCGTAGATGCTCCACGAGCACGTGGAAGTATTTCTCCCGATGGGTAGATCTGTGTATCCTCGTTAGTGTTGCATTTAGATCCTAAATCAAAGTATAGAATAGGCATGCTGTGTGAAGCTCATCCGGACAGGTTGGTCTGGATTGATGATGTTTGTATATTTTGTATGCCAGAGAAGACTCTGTGGTAATTGCGTAGATTTCAGAGTCATGGGAAGTGCAGATGACTGCATTGAGAGTACTAGAGGTATTCTCTAGGAAAACACCTAAAAAGGTGGAAGAATCGATAGTTTATCCCCTACCGCACAGCGGTAGCGCTACCGCCGGCGATAACTCCCATTGAGCACTGTATTGTTTGTGAGGCTTGTCTCTTGGAGACCTGGCGGCCATTTATTTAGGCTTGTCTCTTGAATACTCGGGGGCCAATGTGTTGAGATGAGAGCCTTTGTGGCCCAGCTTAGGCAGCCGTGAGTTCTAGCCTTGGAATATAACAGAGTTATGTGTTGGAACCCCAATTTTGATTTGGGCTAGGATTACTCTTAGGATGTTTAGATTGACCCAACATGTATAGTCTAGGGTCATAGGTTTCTCTAGGGTTATTGTATTAGAAGAATTCCAAAGTTCAGAAATTCAGTTCGACGAACGTCGAGCTCAGCTTGACGAACTCAGAGTTCTAACTCTGAGTTGAACTCGATGAAAGCTGAGCTCCGGTCGACGAACTCTGACCTAACCTCTGAAACTCCGGTCGACAAAAGTCAAGCTCAGCTTGACGAACTCTGAGATCAGGTCGACGAATATGAAGAATTAGTTCGATGAACTCTAGGCTCAGGTCAACGAAATGTTTACTTAGTTCGACGATTTCTAAGCAGTGTTTTAGGCAGTTTTCTTTGCAAATGGCAGAACAGTTTCAGGCTTAATTTCAGGCTATTATGTTTTCTAAAGGCTGAATAAATTCAAAGGCTTAATTACAGACAGCCTTGACTCTATTATTTAATGCTAAATATTCTATCGAATATAGCCATTTAGAGGCAGCATAAAATATAGATTTAATCACAGAGTTCTTATTTCTAATCTAACCAATTTCCAAGACAGATACCTTCTCGAGAATTCTCAAGCCATTTCAGGGTTAATGAATTCAAATATTTGAATTCTTCTCATGATGCAAAATATATGCTCAGAAGTTTTCTGCTTTAGACAGAGACAGTTACGGTTTTGAGATACATCTTGTTTTATAGAGAATAAGCTTTCTGCCTCAAGTTTTTCTTCCAGCAACAGATCTTCAATCTGAGACAAAAGTTCACATCTCTCAAAAACATTTACTAAAAGAAGAAGTTTTCAAAGAAGGCCTACACCCTGAAGAAAGGACTCCCTCACCTGATCATAAACTATATTCAAATCAGGGGTAGCTTTCTACTTCAACAATCCACTAGACTTCTCAGAGATTATTAACAGAGAAGAACATCATCACCTTTTTGTTTATTCCATAAACTGTGTACAAGGTTTTAAATCCCTTCAAAAGTTAGATCTTTGGTTCATAAGTCACCTGATCAAAAGACTTAGATTTGGTTTTTGGGCACCTGATCAAAAGCTCAAAGGGTTGCTAAATCTCCCTTAGAAAAATTGATCTTGTGGTGGTAGGACACCTGATCAAAAACCTGTAGTGGATTCCTACCAGGGTTGTAGAAGAGTGGATGTACCCAGATTTATTGGGGAACCACTATAATCCTTGTGTCATTTGTGTTTATTGCTTTATTTATTTGTGTGTTGTGATCTTTTTTATATACATATATATATATATATATATCACTATCTCTAATCCGCTATAAGAACAAGTTAATAATTTTTAATACTCTATTCACCCCCCCCCCCTCTAGAGTAAAGATAAAATCTATCCCTCACTTTCAATTGGTATCAGAGGGTTATTCTTTGGTTTGACAGGCTAACACCTAAACCAAACGATCTGATAGATTTTAGTTTACCTAAAAATTTATCATGGCACAAAACAAAGAGTTTTCAAGCACCAGACCTCCAGTGTGAAATCTAAATAAGTTTGCACTATGAAAGACAAGAATTAGGCTTTACATGAATTCTATTGATGAAGATATTTATAACTCTATTTTGACAGGTCCCCCTACACTACTTGCATCAACAAGTACAAGTGTTGTACGACCTCCAAAATGGACAGAAGCACAAAAGAAAGCAAAGATTGTTGATGCCAAAGCTATGAACATATTAGCTCAAATAATGTCAGATGACATTTTCCAAAAAGTTGTTGAATGCACTTCAGCCAAGGACATCTGGGATTCTCTAAATGGAATGGTTATTGGTTCTGCAGATGAAAGAAAGGACAGAAGATCCAACTTGATTTCTCAATATGAGAACTTCAAGAAGGGTGAAACTGAATTAGTGGCAGAAATGTACACTAGACTCAGTCTCATCATTAATGAGCTGAAAACTCTTGAGAAGGATATCACATTGACAGAATTCAATGATAACATCCTCATGTGTTTCCCTAGCACATGGGATTCTAGAATCTAGCCAATTAAAGAAGCTAGAAGTGTAAATGAGATATTTACTGAGACCCTGTTGGGCAAGCTCAAATCTTATGAGCAGCTCATCAAAACCAGGAAAGCTGAGCAAAAGGCTTCACCCTCAGTAAGGAAAGAAAAGAGCATTGCTTTCCAAACAACAGATGAAACTTAAGCTCTTCCAGAGAATGAAGACCTTATGAGTCTACTGGCTAAGAGATTCTAAAAAATGGTCAGAAAATACTTCAGGAGAAGACCTTCCAGAGACCAGGACAAACTAAGGTATGATAGAACTCCTACTAAAAAATAGTTTGTTATGGATGCAGGAAACCATGACATATCCTTCCAAAAATGTCCTAAGAATAAGAAGAAGGAAAAGAAGAAGGAGATCGACTCCAGGAAGCATTCACACAAGCCCTATTCCAGCAAATACAAGAAGAAGGAAAGAGGATTTGTTGCTGAGACTTGGAGTGAATCAGACTTTGAGTCTTCATCCAGTTCCAATGAAGATGAAGAAGAAGCAAGATCAAAAGAAATCTGTCTGATTGTAATCAATGTCTCATGAGGTAATTCTGAGGAAAAGTCTGAATCAGAATTAGAAGAAGATCAAGTAATCTCTACCTTTGATTTTAACTCAAAATAATTTAAAACTGATTTTAAATTGATATGTAAAGACCTGATTCAGTTTGAGAAGGAAATAAATCTTCTCAGAGATAAATTAGTTGAATTAGATAATTTTTTTCTGAAAATATAAAATTTAAAGAAGATTTAAAAATTGTGAATGATCAAATACTTTCTTTAGAAAATAAATTAAAAGAGACTAAGCTGTTTGAAGAATCCTTTAATGGGAGAAGTATCAAATTGATGGATATTACAAGCACAGTGAATGTCAGATTAAATGGCAAATTGGGTTGGGGATCTTCATCTAGTCAGCATCATATTTTACAGAAAAATAATTTATCAACTCCTATAAATTTTATATCTGCTAAAGGAAAAGAAGTATTACAAGTTACAAATAAAGATACTAAAGTTTTTCAAAAGAATAAACCAAAGAAAAATAAAAGTACTTCGAAAAATTATGTTCCACAAAATTCGTCGAACCAAGATCGACGAAATCAGTATCATTCATCGAACGGCGATCGGCGAACTCTGAACCCAGAGTTTGGGTACAACTACTAAACTGTGGGTGCTCGACGAAATCAATATGATTCGTCAAACAGAGATTGATGAATGAGGAACACAGATAATGAATTCTATCATTCTGTGAACTGAGTTCGACGAAATCGATACTTTTCGTCGAACGAAGCCCGCAAAAATCAATTTAGTTCGTCGAACCCAGTATTTCAAAACAGAAAGTCTAATTATTTTAAAAACAATAATCAATCACAAAAAATTGTTAATCCTTTTACTCAGTGGATTATTCCCTCTAAGAGATTTCATCCACTAGGTTATAAGGATCAACCAGATTGTTCCTACATTTCTAGTTATCATTATGTGAGTAAAGAAGGAACCAAGGTAACCCGGGTCAATAATAACCAATCTATTTTTATATAGGTAAAGAACTATCCTACCACAGAGAAACAGTGGTACTTGGATAGTGGGTGTTCAAAACACATGATAGGATCAAAAGCAAACCTGAGTGATTTCAAAGAAAAGCTTGGACCTAAAGTGATCTTTGGAGACTCCAACTGTGGACAGACAGAAGGCTATGACAATGTCAAAGTTGGAGCAGTTACCTTCAAGAAGGTAGCATATGTGAATGGTCTCAAACATAACCTCATCTCCATCAGCCAATTATGTGATGAAGTTTATCAGGTAATATTTAATAAGTCTTTATGTTCAATTACTTCTGATAGAAACAAAATTGTTTTAATTAGAATTAGACAAGGAAATATTTATCTAGTTAATTTTAACTCAGCAAAATCTGAAATTTGTTTGTTTAATCAGATTAGTAAAACTAGTGAACTGTGGCATAAGAGATTAGGACATGTAAATCTTAGGACTATAGCTAAATTATCTAAGGATAACCTTGTCAGAGGTCTACCTTTTGGTTACTACAAGAAAGAAGGACTTTGTAGGGCTTGTCAATTAGGCAAGCAAACTAAAAATAGTTTTAAATCCATCTCTAAAAGTGATTCAGCCAAATTCTTGTACATGCTACATATGGATCTGTTTGGACCCATTGCAATACAGATCTTTGGAGGGAATTCATATACCTTAGTTATTGTTGATGATTTCTCTAGATTCACTTGGGTTTTCTTTCTGAAAAACAAGTTTGATAACTTTTAAGTTCTTACAGATTTTCTTAAGAGCATCAAGATCTAGTACTCTACTCATATTCCATTGCTGAGAAGTGATCATGGAACTGAGTTTGAATCTCTTCTAATGCAAGAATTCTGTGAGAAGTATGGTATCAGGCATTGTTTTTCTGCTCCTAGAACTCCTCAATAAAATGGGATAGCTGAAAGGAAAAATAGAACCCCGATTGAATCTGTTGGGACATTACTTGTAGATACTCATTTGTCCCTATCCTTTTGGGCAGAGGCAGTAAGCACGACAAATTATGTTCTGAATAGAAGTCTAATTCATAAGCTAAAGGGTAAGACCCCCTATGAATTACTTAAATCTAAGAAATCTAAAGTAAATTATTTTAAAAAATTTTGCTGTAAATGTTACATTCACAACAATGATAAGAAATACTTAAAGAAATTTGAAGCCAAAGCTGTAGAGGGAATTTTTCTACGATATTCTCAAGTTAGCAAGGCTTATAGGGTTTATAATAAATCATCTCTTAAAATAGAAGAATCTATACATATTTCATTTGATGAGACTAACATGTTTTGCAAGGAGAGAGACATCTCTACCATAGACAATTTTCAGGTACCAAATCTGTGTGAGAAATTAGATGATTTAATCCTAACACAAGAGGATATATCACATCCTTCTCAACAGATTGCTGATGATGGCAATGATGAAGAAATTCAGGAAATTTATGTTGAAAATATTATGGCAAATTAAATTCCAAC
Organism: Platanthera zijinensis; assembly: GCA_039513925.1. Classification (NCBI taxonomy): domain Eukaryota; kingdom Viridiplantae; phylum Streptophyta; class Magnoliopsida; order Asparagales; family Orchidaceae; genus Platanthera; species Platanthera zijinensis. The sequence goes on along the minus strand of CM077094.1, from coordinate 72,205,816 downwards.
AAACGAATTAGAACCACAAGTAGTTGAAGAACCAACTCTACCTACCGACTTTGTCACACTTAGGGATCACCCTATATCTCAAGTGATTGGAGACATGTCAGCTTGTGTGTAAATAAGTCATTAATTAAATCAAGATCAGATGCATGCTTGTTTCATTTCTCAGAATAAACCTCAATCCATCACAGATGCAGAACAAGATCTCCACTGGATCATTGTTATGCAAAAGGAACTCAATCAGTTTGAGAGATGTAGAGTTTGGGACTTAGTTCCAAGATCTGAAGACCATCCACTCATTGGAACCAAATGGGTCTTTAGGAACAATTTGGATGCTCAAGGAGTAATTGTATGGAATAAAGCTAGATTGGTAGCTCAACTATACTCACAGGAGGAAGACATAGATTATGACCAGACTTTTGCCCCTATTGCAAGATTAGAGGCTATCAGAATATTTCTTGCATATGCAGCATTCAAGAAATTTACAGTATATCAGATAGATGTCAAGAGTGCTTTTCTAAATGGAGAACTCAAAGCGGAAGCTTATGTTGAACAACCTCCATGTTTTATCTCTCCAACTCACTCTTCATATGTATTTAGACTTAACAAAGCTTTTTATGGTCTTAAACAAGATCTAAGAGCTTGGTATGTGACTCTTGCTAGTTTGTTGTTAGAAAATAAGTTTAGTAGAGGCTTAGTAGATTAGACATTATTTATTAGACATCATAAATCTAAAATCTTGCTAGTTCAAATATATGTAGATGATATAATATTTGGTTCTACTGATTCCAAACTTTGCAAAAGTTTTTCTGACCTAATGCATTCAAAGTTTGAAATGAGTAGCATGGGTGAACTATCCTACTTCCTTGGTCTTCAAGTGAAGCAATCCCTTGATGGTATTTCATATCCCAATCTAAATATGCAAAGGAGCTTATTAAATGATTTGGGATGTCAGATGCCTTAGCTATGAAAACACCCATGCCCTCAAATGTTGTAGTCGATAATGATAAACAGGGCAAACATGTTGATCAAAAAATATATAGAGCCATCATTGGGTCTCTATTATATTTAATAACAAGTAGACCAGACATTATGTTTTCTACCTGTATTTGTGCTAGATTCCAAATAAATCCTAAATAATCTCATCTAATGTTAGTAAAAAGAATTTTGAGATATATAAAGGGTTCTCCCAATCTAGGACTTTGGTATCCTACAGAGTCAGAATTTGAATTATCTGGATTCTCAGATGATGACTATGATGGATGTAGAGTTGACAGAAAAAACACATCAGGAACTTGTCAGTTTCTTGGTGATTGGCTTGTGTCATGGTTTTGCAAGAAGAAAACATATGTGTCTACTTAAACTGTTGAAGCTGAATATATGACAGCTGCTAGTTGTTGCTCACAGATTTTATGGATTCAAAATCAGCTTCTAGATTATGGTTTCAACTTAAATAATTCAATAATATTTTGTGATAATACCAGTGAAATTTCTATTACACAAAATCCAGTTCTGTATAGTAGGACTAAGCATATAAAAATTAGACATAATTTTCTTAGAGATAATGTAGACAAAAATAAAATTACTCTTGTCTTCATTTCTACTGATTTACAAAGAGCTGATATTTTCACTAAACCCTTAGATGAAAAGAAACATATTTTCTTCTTAAATAAGCAAGGAATGATAAATGGCGAGTCATTAATTTAATTTTTTGTTTTGAGATCGACGAATTGGTCACCTTTGGTCGAACGGAGATCGACGAACTGTGAACTTTTCTTGGAATATTCGTCGAATGAAGATCAACGAACCTTCTTTGTGAAACTTTCATCAAACAGAGATCGATGAATTTGTTTCAAATTCTTTTCGTTGAACGGAGATCGACGAAATGCAATTCTAGTCACAAAACTTTCGTCGACTGGGGATCGATGAGACATATTTCTTTTCATATTTTTCATCGAACGAAGTTCAATGCTTTATTTTTAGTCAGACGGAGTTTGCCTTTTCATCTTCTGAAAACTTTTATCTAGGTTTTCAACGAACTCCATCCCGCACTTTCTCCATTTTCCATTTGCACTTGATCTCTTATTTTTGCAGAGCAATGGTTATTTCTCAAACACTCCTCTCAGCAATGAAGTTTGACGCTAGATTCGATATAGACCTTGAATCTTTCAGTCATTCCGACCAAATATTCAAGGATATCTTACAGTTATTTGAGGTTTAGAATATGCGAACCTTTATGACAACCAGGATAAAACTACTAGTGGCAGAGATAAAGGAATGGATGCACACAACCAGGATTCAAGATACACTAGTTATTATTGGATCAAACTCGGGTAATCAAGTTCCTTTATCTTCAGAAATTCTTACTGAAATTTTTGGCTATGTTAATGGAGACGATGATATAGAACTATCTAGCTCTGAGATTAATGATATGCTAGATAGGTTGGGTCACTCCCAGGGAAACCCTAACCACCTTTTAAAAAAAATTCAATAGAATACTAATTTTTGGCTGATATTGTTGGAAAGGTTATGTTTGGCAAGCACTCTGCTCATGATCACATAACCAGGCACTAATTTCATCTGATGTGTGCCTTTGTTAATCAAAAAAGGATTAATTGGAAATTAATTCTATTTGATTCTATTAAGAAGAAGATTACATGTAAATTTGGAGGATATGGCAGAATTTTAGGAATTTTCCTACAGAAGAAATGTACAGAGCTGTTGGTCTCCCAGACCATCTTTATTAATGATTCTAAGAGGCTTACATCTGCTCTCTTTGGTAGATAGGAGAGGGTAATCCCTAAGCCTTCCAGGGCGTCCTCTTCTAGAGCAGTTACAGAAGACACCAAGGCTATAATAGCCACTCTCCCAACCCCTGAAGAGGTTCTTGTTCCTCTATATTCTTCTCCTCTCACATCTCCACACCAATCCCCTAGACCTTCTCTACCTACTCTTCAAAACACCTTATCTGAAGAGATTCCCTCTACATCCTCCCATTCACATTCACCAGTCCATCATTCACCTCCATCATCTCCACTTCTCTCTAATCTACCTAACTTCAATCTTCTTCCACCATCTCCACCTCATTCATCTCAAATTCATATCTTTACATCTCCACCTCTCTCCCCTGTATAGGAAGACATTATTCCTGATTTCGTTCCTCCAGTCATCAATCTTCAACATGTGCCTCAACCATCATCTTTTTGCCCCAACTATGTCAACAGTTCCCATTCATACTCTTCCATTCCATCCTCTACATCTACTCAGGCTCCATCTGAGTTTATATACTTGGATTTCACTTCCATTGCTGCAAACCTTTTGGAATTTATCACTCCCACTCTCAGGAAACTGATTGATGAGGCAGTGGCCCCTCTTATTGCTACCATCAATACTCTTTCTTCGAAGCTTGTCTCCTCCTCTTTTATCCCTTCTTATAGGGGCCTAAATTCATGTCTCCCTAGATCTAGGCAGGGGGAGATGTCTAATGAAAAAGCTCCTCAAGCAGCAATCACAGTTTCTACAGCAGCAGCAGTAGTTGTTGATAATGTAGATACAAAAATACTTGAAATTTCAGTTGCAGAAAATTTGACAGAAGTTCAACCTCTAGAAATCATTCCTGTTGGTGATGTTTTCATTAATCCCACAGTTGATTTATTCTCTCTTTTATAAAATTTTGATACTCTGCAAAGTAGTTATCAAGTTTATGAGAATGAGCTTGCTAAAGCTATAGTATGTTATACTGCTCTAGTAGATTTTTTCAATTTTAGAAGAGATTAGATCTACTTTCAGTAATATTCCTGCTAGTATCTCTTCAGTCTCTGAGAGTATAACAATTGAGAATATAATAAATATCATAGAGCAAGGTTTTCCCCTCCCACTTATGTGATGGATGAAACTCCAATGCCAAATATGGATAACATTATGTTTACTGATATGCCAGAAGATGATAATATACAAACTCAAGCTGTTACAGAGATTATGAATGTCAGCCAGAAGTGCAATTAAAGGATAATGCTGATTTAATTAAATAGTTAGATGATTTATATGATTATCCTGAAGAAGAATCTGATGATGATGATGTTGAATCAGATGATTCAGAAGACTTTGGTTCAAAGAAAAGGAAAGCCAAGAAAAAGGCTCCTGTTAAGGTTGCTCCTCAACCTTCTTCAAAGGCTAATATTCCTTACTATATTCAGTATAATATACCCCTCGCTCCAGATCTTCCCCATTGGATGAGATATTTTAAAAATGAGCTAAAGGACAGGATAAAGATGAAGAGATATAATTCTCCACCTCAAAAGAATTGGAAAGGACCTCCTCCTCCTCCTGCAGCAAGAGCAATAAGAAGTGCTTCTCAGTCTCACAGGTCTACCTCTCACTCTAATCATCATTCCAGACCATCTCAGAGCAGCATCAAGAAGCATTCAGGTCAAAGAAGACAGCAAGAACAACAAAAAAATCAAAGCAGCCAACATAAGACATCTCAAAGTAATCAGCAGGATAAAACAAGCCTAGAGAGGCCTCCATCACCAACTTATGTGTAAGAACCCATTTTTTTTTCTTTAAAACCAACAAGGTCTTATGCCCAGAACCGCCGTTTTGCGGTGACACCCGGGAAGGTCGTCACTACAAAACGTCGATCCTACATGCCATACCAATTGCAGAAGAGTATAATAAATATAAGAGTAATGAAAAACTCAGATACATGTCCACCAGAAATTACATATAAATAAATCTCCACGAAGGGAGAGTCCACAGTAACAATAAATCAAGTAATAATAAAAAGGGATCTTGCCTGATACATCATGATCCTCACTACAAGTCTCATACCGATTATTATAATAGGTGTCAAGGGTTATATGAAATGACTGTGCTATGTCATGTAGGTATGCTATGATGATAACAGGTCAGTGCAACTCACACACCTGACTCTGTGCACACAGACCTTTAGTTCCCCCTTTCTGGAGCCTAACCTCCCAGGATACCTCTATAGTGGCAAACGGAAGTGGTGGGTTAGGCCTCGCCCACCTATAAATCGATATCAGCACTACCAGTCAGACCTATCTTATGCCTCAACAATGTTGCACTAAGCAGAGCTCCTGCATACTCTTGCGGGTTTGCATACCGAACTTCATTTGGCTAAGTGTTATACCACACATGCTGAGTCAACGTATTGGTGTCAGTGCGAAGACTCTCCAATACCGAAGACCCACCACCTTATATCTTATACACATGCAACATTAATATATTTTCCACCGAGCCAAAGCTCCCCGGACTAACCCGTCCGTAACAATTATCTACCAGGCCATCGGCTCGCCGGGCTAACCTGCCCACCACCAAAACCACTGAGCCTACCACTCGTGAGAACCAACCTAACTCCCACAACACCGGGGAGTGTGAGTGTAAGTTTAATCTTATTTATACTAGTTACTCTTAAACATTGATTATTCTTACGATTTAGGTTAGCCTAGGACAGCCCAAGGTATTCCCGGTGAAGTGTTCTCACAGGGCACTAGGAACTCTGATGGGAGCTGAAGCCCATCGTTCCCTTTCGCATGGCACTTACTATTATTGGTTATTATCCATTTCCCGATCTCTTTTAATATTATACTGGAACTAACCCTAGTATATTTTGACTCTCTCTCTCCACAGGAAGGACGATCTTCCGTCGATCCTGAGCACCTCTTAAAACTAGTCAACCCAGCACTCCCTCATCAAGACTCCTAATGAAGCTCTCTTTTTCACCTTACCAAGTCAGTAAACTATTAACCTCATCTCTCTATGTCCATTCCACATGTTATCACAATTTCCGTAGTTTTACTAAATGAAGACCAACCTAAGCTATATGATGTTCATGACAGGAGGTACTCCAAATTTTCATACAAAAGCCCTGAGATAATTATTGTGGGTCTATCATGACACATTTAGCCTAAATCAAGAAACTTATAATTTTCCTAGTTAATTTGGCATTTATTAAATTTTTCCAAATGTGAGGCCATGGGTAGTTTTGAACATGAAGTACTAGATTTCCTTATGTTATGGCCACCCAAAAATTATGAACACTATATGATAGCAAAATATCAGTAAATACTAAATTTTATAGATTTTTATAAATTTACTAACTCCTAAATAATTAATTCAAGGTAATTCAAATAATTAGAGTTAATGAAAGGAGTACTATAAATCATTGTCAAAACATTATATAAAAATTACCAGAGTCTTATAATGATCATCAAACACTAATGATAAAGTTTCATACAATTCCAAGGTCAGTGAGATATGTAGAAAATACTTCAAATAATTCCATTAAAGTGCACTTTGAGAAGAAACATTCTTATAAACACATCCAAATGACATGTAATAATTTTTTAGGCTTTATTATGCCCTAAAAGATTCTTTGACCAAGTAACATAATTTTACAACAAGATATTGTATTTATTATCTATTTTCCAATATAAGGTGCACTAGTTCACTTTACACATGAAGTACTAAGAGTAAATGCCCAAATAATCCAAATAATTTACTAGTGCATCTAAATGATTTTTAATCTGCATTGACAAAGTTCCATAACATTATAAGTTAATTCAACCATGGTTACTTCAAAATCATCACATGGGTCAAGTTGAAGGTTATAACTACAAGTAAGGACTACTATTTTCTAAACATCCTATAATAAATTACAGAGGTCAATAGAACAATAAAATTACTCCTACCAAAATCTCATGAAGATCCAAGATCATATGACCCTTCAATATTTTCATAAAAGGTATAAGCCTAAACTATCCCTAATTGGTTTAAGTTGTGTGCCTAAGTCTAAATGTCACCAAATTCCTTCCTAGGGCATTTCACCACCCTAAGATCACATGGACTAAACACCAAGTCCATACATAGACATATCACACCATGTCCTTCACAAACCCCCAAAGTTCAACCTTAGGGTTTGAACTAGGGTCCTATGGAAAATCCACCCCAATCCATCTCAAACTCCATGAGAGGGTGTTTTTACTTACCATGGACCTCTGGCCATATTCCCAACCCCTTTTGGTGAGAATTAGCCCCTCTATGCCCCAAACACTCTTTTGCCCTAAATTACCCTTAAGGGACCAAACTTTTGTCACACCAATACCTATTCAAATCAACCCTAAAGGGGCTGAAATTTTTATCAGGGTCATAGCATGACCCTAAGAGTCAGCCACCAAAATTTTGGGGACTTTCGAGGTTATTAGACCCTCTAATTAAATCATATAATGTTTATTAAATTATTACAAAAACTATAGGAAAATATTTTTCAAAAATTCCCATTTTTGATATGTTATAGGTACGGGTAGGAGTGACCCCCAGCCCAAATTTCAAGTGCTTTGGATTGCTGGATTGATGGGGGCATTAAATTTAGTCTCTGGTCAAACCTATGTATAGGCTGCACTATTTTGAGTGTTGTGGTCTGACTTGAACTCCAAATTGGTTCAAACTAATTTTAAAATAACTATACTCATAGGGCTACCAGTTTTATGTTGACCACTATTTTTGAATAGGCCTCTAGGTATTTTTAATTTAATTTCCAAAACAAGTGATATTATGTGGTAGAAAATACATAAATTAAAATTTATTATATTAGATCTAACACAGATCTTAAAGCAAATAGAGTGGCTCCTGGCTTTCTTCTTCCTCCAGCCAATGGTTGCAATCAGCCCGACCTGGAGCACCTTCCATGTCCATTTGGCGACCACCCAGCCACCTCCCTGGTCGGCCACCACCGCCACCACCTCTGTTAAGGTGGGGGCTATCACCGGGCGGCGGCACGGCCGCCGGAATGGCGGTTTCCGGCGAACCCGAGAGGTAGAAAAACCATGGAAAATCTGGAATTTTTCTCTCCCAATCGGGCTCAATTGTGCCCGATTTCTCTCCTAAATGATCTAAGATTCTAGCCCACGAAGAGAGGAGTAGAGGAGGACCTTAGCAGAGGGTTGTAGTCTGGCTGATCGTCGTGCCACCATTTCCGGTGATGGAGATTTTGGTGCTCTGCAACAACACTACCAAACTGCCCAGTTTCTTTAGGTGAAGGGTGGAAACGACTGTTGGTGGTCTAGGGATGCTTTTAAGGTTGGCAAGTGGGGGAGGGGAAGGGCCATAGCTTCAAAGCCATTAATGGAGAAAATTCGGCCAAGCTAGATTCTTTGAATTCAGCCCCTATATGGTTGGGGAAGACTCTTGATCTCCTCTAACTGATGGGGGGAAGATTAATCTAGCCTTTGGAAATGGTGAGAGAACGCCCCTTGGCCTTCCAAGCCATGAATGACCCTCTTTCTCTCTTTCTCTCTCCTCCATTAAAGGGAAAATGAGATTTCTCTCTCCTAGTCACCATTTCCAAAAAATGAATGGCATTCCATGAAAATATCAGCCCCTAAGGTTGGTGGGCCACTCCAAGTTGGCTTAGCCCAAATGGATTGGGCTAGGTTGGGTCAATTTGAGCTAATTTGACTTAAACTAAGGTTGAGTTGACTTTGGTCAATTTGACCTTTTGGGTTGACCCCAATGGATTCCCGGTGACCCATTGGCCTGCCCTAAGGTCTAGTTAGAATTAGGTAGGGTTGGATTGGCACCTTGTAGGCCACTTGACCCTTATTTAGGGCACTTTGACCTTTTTAGGGTTAGGGTTGACTTGGGTCAACTTAGGCTCTTTGTTTGATCCCAATAGGTCCTTGGTGACCCATTGGCCTCCCTTAGGGCTTGGGAAGGTCTAAGTTGGTCCCTTTGGCTAAGGGAATGTCAATTGGCCATCGGTGAGCTTAGTTTGACTTAATTAGGGTTTGGGTTGACTTTATTCAACTTGACCTTTTTAGTTGACCCTAATGGGTACCTACGGCTCTAATGGACCCTCTAATAGGTTAGTTAGGTTGTGGTGGGTTCATGGAGTCATGGTGTTATGGTGAAGCCCTATGATCATCCCTAAGCTAGTTATTGGAATTCTACTATTTGCAGACAAAGGTGGTTCACACACTAATTCCCAGGTTCACCCAAACCCTTTAGTGCTTCACAAGGTTTTGTAATGACCCAGTCATGACAAAACCATCATAGGGGTCTAGAAGTCTGAGGGATGTTACAAATCCCAATACATAAAAATAAAAATTTCAGCCTCAAAATTCATGTTAGGTCTACGGGGTTTCAAGTATGAGAAGTAAAATGTAACATCCCGAGAGGTTAAAGAGAATACCTGATATGAAAAGTTCCGGGTACCTTTTTTGCATCAAGTCCTACGACTCCCACATGTGCTCCTCTTGTCCATGTTTCCTCCATAAGACCTTGACCAGAGGAACCTTCTTGCGTCGCAAGACCCGCATCCCTTTATCGTCTATCGGGATCGGCTCTAGGTGCATCGATTGATTAGAAGCTATATGCCCATCTGTAGTTGTAATTTGTTGCTCCATCTGAAGTAGAGCTCTCCTGAGGGAGGAAACATGGAAAATGACGTGCAAACCAGCTTGCTATGGCGGTATCTCCAGTCTGTAAGCCAAGGGACTGATCTGTTCCAGGATCCTGTAAGGCCCCATGTATCTCGGACTGAGATTCTTCCGACCACGCACCCGCGATACTCTAGGCATCAGTCGTATCTTCATAAACACCCAGTCTCCTACCTGAAACTCTACCTAATGATAACGGGCATCGTAATACTTGGCCTGTCTACTCTGGGCCTCCAACATCCTATCTCGAATCAACCACACCTGAGCTTTTGTATCCTCGACAAACTCTGAGCCAAGTGCCTTTGGATCCTCATCTTGGATACAAGACAAAGGATTCCTACATCTCTGCCTGTATAAAGCCTCATCAGGGGCCATGCCAATGCTGGACTGGTGACTGTTGTTGTGCGAGAATTCGATCAACGGTAGCAGCCTCTCCCATGGCTCTCTGTGGTCCAGTATACAAAGATGCAACAAATCTTCCAGTGTCTGATTAGTGTGCTCTATCTGTCCATCTGTCTGAGGATGGAAGGCGGTACTAAATGTCAACCGGGTCCCCAAATAAGCTTGGACCAACCTCCATTCTTTAGATGTAAATCATCCATCAGGATCGGACACTATCGTCCTCGGCACTCCATGGTATCAGACAAACTGCTCCACAAACCTCTGCACAAAGTCACCCACCGGAGCTTCCTTCCTGATCTATAGAAATCTGGCCACCTTCATCAATCGATCGATGATTACCCATATCGATTCGTTCCGCGCATGTGACTGAGGAAGACCATTCATGAATTCCATGGCGATATCGTCGAACTTCAACTCCGGCACTGGAAATGGCTGCAATAATCCGGTCGGACTCTTACACTCTACCTTCACTAACTAACAAGCCTCACAATGGGTCACGAAGTATATTATATCCCTCTTCATGCCCGGCCAGTACATCGTCCTCTTTAGGTCGGTCATCATCTTAGTGGTGCATGGGTGCACTGAGTACCTACTACAGTGAGCCTCGGTCATAATGTCCTCCCAAATCCTGCCCCCGGCAGGTTCCAATAATGTCCTCCTGAATCCTGCTTCCAGCTGTCATCTTAGTGGTGCTTGGGTGCACCGGGTACCTTTTCTGCATCAAGTCCTGCAGCTCCTATAATGTCCTCCTGAATCTCCCGTATCTGAAGAGGTTGAGGGGAAAATACCACCGGCTCCCTCGGTTCCTGTCTCACCTCTTGGCGGGGTTGGTCCTCATCCCTTCTCTCATCAGCAAAGCGGCCCCTCCGCTGATCATTCCTGTCTCCCCGACCTTGATCCTCAGTTTGCCTCTTCTGGCCTCAAGTCGTGTGCCAATCAGCCTCCATCCTCTTTGCCATCTCCAGAATCTGAGGTATAGGACTGTCAGATACAAATAGAAGTGCCTGTCTCAGGTCCTCTCGAAGGCCCTTATAGAACCTCATGGTATACCCCAGTTCGTCCAGCTAATAGGAGTCCGCAAACCGGGCTAAGTGATTGAACTCCCGGTGGTACTTTACCACTGTCCTGTTGCCCTTCCTCAGCTACAGGAACCTGTCTTCCAGCTCGTCTCTTGCCGACTGTGGGACGAAGTGCTCCAATAGTGCGGCCCAAACTCCTCCCAAGTGACGTCAACAACCTCCCAATCTTCAAATGTCATATCTAGAATTTTCTTCCACCATCTCTTGACATGGGAATCCAAGCAGGAGACCACCAGAGGTACCCTCTCGTCCCACGAGCACCGTATCCCGGTCAACATCTCGAACATGAAATCAAGACAATCTTCCATCCTTATGGCTGTCTCCATCCCAATGTAAGATGGGGGAGAGATTCCTTGGAAGATGCTCAACCAATTGGCCCCCGGGTTTGGTTGCGGATCCGGAGCCTGTTGGGCCCTGAAAACCTCGAGAATAGCCATCAGAGTCTGCCCTATCTTTGACTGTAGAAACAGAATGGGGCCAGTGGAGGTGGTGCAATATTCGGAGTTTGTTGGGCTTCGCCCTATGGTGTAGGATATGCTGGGAGCTGCATAACAAAGGCTAATTGTAAGAAATTTGACCCAAAACTAGCTAAATGTGGACAATTACAAGTGATCTCCTATATGGGCACACCACGGCTTCCGCTGCTTAGTTTTTACCAAAACTAACCTTGAGCGGGGGTGACCCATGTACTTTTGCTCTTCCGATCGAGGTTTCCTTTGATACCAGTTTGTAAGACCCCATTTGTTTATACTTTAAAACCAACAGGGTCTTATGCCCAAAATCGCCGCTTTGCGGTGACACCCGGGAAGATCGTCACTACAAAATGTCGATCCTGCCGGCCATACCGATCGCAGAAGAGTAGAATAAATATAAGAGTAATGAAAAGCTCAGATACAAGTCCACCAAAAATCACATATAAATAAATCTCCACGAAGGGAGAGTCTACAGTAACAATAAATCAAGTACTAATAAAAAGGTCTCCTTCTCGATGCATCATGATCCTCACTACAAGTCACTCAACGCGAAAGAAAATCTATAATAAGTACTAATGATTGGGACTCACTATCCCTGCTGCCTGAACTCCCATGCTAGACTGCCCCGTCTCCAAGCATACTGACCTCTAGGGCTGCATCTCCTGGTTCGACTCTACAATCCCCTAAAATGAATTGGTCAACGACCGTTAGTCTAAAATACTAAGTCCTTTCATCCCCCACCCCTCCACCATGGCTCCTAGGTACCGAGCGGGGAGAAGGAAAGGGAAGGTATTTAAGGTGGAGAGTAACAAAGTAAGCAAGTGGCGGCGGAACTAGTCTATCATGAATATATAATCACAATAAGTATAAGTAAGAAGTAGTAGGTAAGAAGTATGAGTATACACAAAAACAAGTGAGCAAGTAAAAGCACAAGAAGGTATACTAAGTAAGTAACCATGACCTATAGGAATGCACATGCAAACCTATTGACCAAGGGGTCGTTTTGCAAGGTCTATTGTATAAAAATTCTCATACTAATTTATAAAATAGGTATCAAGGGTTATATGAAATGACTGTGCTATGTCATGCAGGTATGCTATGATGAGAATATGTCAGTGCAACTCACACACCCGATTCTGTGCACACAGACCTTTAGTTTCCCTTTTCTGGAGCCTAACCTCCCAGGATACCTCCATAGTGGCAAACGGAAGTGGTGGGTTTGGCCTCGCCCACCTCGAAACCGGTATCAGCACTACCATTCAGACCTATCGTACACCTCAACGCTAGTGCACTAAGCAGAGCTCCTGCATACTCTTGCAAGTTGGTACACCGGACTTTATTTGGCTAAGTGTTATACCACACCTGCCGAGTCAACGTATTGGTGTCGGTGCGACGACTCTCTAATACTAAAGACCCACCACCTTATATCTTATGCACATGCAACATTAATATATTTTCCACCGAGACAAAGCTCACCGGACTAACCCGTCCGTCACAATTATCTACCGAGCCATCGGCTCGCCGGGATAACCTGCCCATCACCAAAACCACCGAGCCTATTGCTCGAGAGACCCAACCTAACTCCCACAACACTGGGGAGTGTGAGTGCAAGTATATCTCTGCCCGTACAAAGCCTCATAAGGGGCCATACAGATGCTGGACTGGTGGCTGTTGTTGTATGAGAATTCGATCAACGGTAGCTGCCTCTCCCATGGCTCTCCGCGGTACAGTATACAAAGACGCAACAAGTCCTCAAGTGTCCGATTAGTGCGCTCTGTCTGTCCATCCGTCTGAGGATAGAAGTTGGTACTATATGTCAATCGGGTCCCCAAATAAGCCTGGACCGACCTCCAATATTTAGACGTAAATCGTCCATCATGATCGGACACTATCATCCTCAACACTCCATGGTATCAGACAAACTGCTCCACAAACCTCCACAACAAGTCACCCACTGAAGCATCCTTCCTGATCGGTAGAAGTATGGACACCTTCGTCAATCGATCTATTATCACCCATATCAAGTCATTCCCCGCATGTGACTGAGGAAGACCATGTATGAAATCTATGGTGATATCGTCGAACTTCCACTCCGGCACCGGAAGTGGCTGCAATAATCCGATCGGACTCTTACACTCTGTCTTCACTAACTGACAAGCCTCGCAATGGGTCATGAAGTATATGATATCCCTCTTCATGCCCACCCAGTACATCATCCTCTTTAGGTCGGCCGTCATCTTATTGGTGCCTGGGTGCACCGAGTACCTACTACAGAGAGCCTCGGTCATAATGTCCTCCTGAATCCTGCCCCCAGCCAGTATGTACACGCGTCCTCTAAAGCATAACAACCCATTCCTCTCTATATACTCCTCGGCCGTGCCCGCCTCCAAGGTCCTGAATACTGGCTCCAGCTTGTCATCCATCCTGTTGGGTCCATTGATCCCAATGGCCTTAAATTGATGATGTCAAACGTGTCAATGAGATAAATATAGTTGTACTTGATGTATGGTTAAGTTCATGCATACATGTTAGTTTTTGTCATAATGATCGGACAGCTAGTTCAAGAGACAATGAGAGGTGGACTCAAGGTGGAGCTGGAAACTCAGAAAAATACCTATATACAAAAGCATTGAGTGAGGCAAGCTCACTCAATGCCTTTCAGCTAATAGTGCTAAGAGAAGGCAGGCAGTCAAAACTAACAGTATTGCAAAGGCAGAAATCTAGCTAAGTCCAGAAGCGTTGAGTTAGCTCAACTCACTCGACGCCATACAACTAGAAGCCTTGAGTCGAGGTTATCTTGTCAAAGCTTACGATGTGGAAGCCAGAATATTGACTAAGTCCAAAAGCATTGAGTGAAGCTTCATCACTCAACGCCATGCTAAGGCTCTCGACGTCATCAAGCAAAGCTGAAAAAATTTCTAAGTCCAGAATCGTTGAGTCTACCATTCATCGAGCTGAGCTTAGCTTTCATCGACCAGAGTTCAGAGTTCGTCGACCTCAGCTTTTACCTATAAGAAGGACTCAGCTATCAGATTTGGTTGACCGAAGTTCAGAGTTCGTCGATCTCATCTTTTACCTATAAGAAGGACTCAGCTATCAGATTTAGTCGACCAGAGTTCAGATTTTGTCGATCTCAGCTTCACTGTTTCGTCAAGCTGAGCACAGGTTTCGTCGAACTGAGCTCGAAGTTCATTGATCTCAGCCTTCACCTGAAGAAAGGACTCAGCTGAGAGAATTCGTCGATCTCAGCTTCACTATTTCGTCAAGCTGAGCTCAGATTTCGTCGACCTGAGCCTGACAATCGTTGAACGCAGGATTTCAGAAATGTTAGTTGATTTTGGCTAAGTCCAGAATGATGCTGACTCAGCAAAGACAACAAGTCAACAAAGTTCAGATTAGATGCAAATCGACAGTAACGTCATCGTTAGTTTATAGTGGATCTCAAGTTAATAAAGCTGAGGTTTTAACCACTATTAAAAATGAGATACGTGTTGATTATCTCAACAATTTGACGGGATTATAAATAGCATAAGAGATCGAGATCTAAAAATAATCATTGGATTAAATTCTAATTAACTTTCTAAAAAAACGAGAAGTGGAGTTCGTCGTCTTCATCCGACATTGTTGCAGAAGCCAAGAACCTCAAGTTAAAATCTGAAGGGCTTTTGAGTTTGCTGGTGCAATCAACATCCAATCCAATAGGTTTAGAGTAATCCTCTGAGAGAGAATAATCAGCCTAGGCGTGCCCTAGCTGAAGTTATCTTCTCGATCCAAGCCGAGCAAGAATCTAAAGATCAATTCGCTCGATCAAAGAAGAAGGAAGGGCTGAAATCTACTCAGTACAGATCATGAGATATTCCTGAAGAAGAAAAAGTAGATTCATCTGCTAGTCGATTCAAGAACAAACTGGGCATCATTTCAAGATCACTGTATCATCTTGTTGCTATGAAGACGAAGTTAGGGCTGACATCTGCTCGGTCCAGGTAGACAGGCACATAGAATTTTCTCTGCTGTCTGTAATTTGTTATCTTGAATACTTTTGTGTAAGATTCATTTTGAATCTGAGTAATAAGGCTAAGGCCTGAGTTGTAATCATGTATTATAAAGGTTGGCATAAGGCAGGAGTTGCCTGAGTTATAGGTGTGTGGATTCACACTAAGGTAGGGCAGGATTGCCTAAGCTGTAAGAGTGTGGAGTCACTCTGAGGTAGAGTTCTTGGAAAGAACTTGAGCTGTAGGATCTTGGTTATCTGAGTGGTAGGGCTTGTGCCTGAGTTGTAGGAGCTGATTGGGCTCTGAGCTGTAAGATCTGAGGATCTGAGAAAGATAGCAGGAAGTTTTGCCGAATCAATTGGGGAACCACGATAATTCTCTGTATATTATGTTGTGTACTGTGCTGGTATTGATTGTGATAAGATTGATGTGCTGTGATTATAATCGATAATTTGCCTAATTTTTTAAATTGGACCTATTCACCCCCCCCCCCCCCTCTAGGTGATTAGTTGTTCTTGAAATCAAGACTTTCAAGTGGTATCAAAGAGAGGCTCCTCAATATAGACTTAATAGTCTGAGTTGATCTCCAGGGGCAGCTATCAGAAGGTCAAAATGGGTTCAAGTGAGAATCATAAAGAACTTGGATCCATGAAACTTCCCTCTTTGCAAGAAGGAGACCTTTGGCATCTGGAAGGAAAGGGTCGGATTTTTCATGGAAGCATTTGATCCTATGATATACATCACAGTACAGGAAGGACCCTTCATCCCAATGAAGATATCAGTCCTTGATGCAAATATGAAGACTCCAAAGCAGTATTCTGAGATGACAAAAGATGAAATCATCTTTGCTACATTGGATAAGAGAGCATAAAACATTATTATTAGTGCCATAAATGACTCAACCTTCAAAAACCTAGTCCACTACAAGACATCTAAGGAGATGTGGGACACACTAGTTGTCTATATGGAGGGGACTGAAGAATTGAGGGAGGATAGGAAGTCCATGCTCAATCAAGAGTATGAAAGCTTCAGGTAGAACAAGTCAGATTGCATAGCTGAGTGCTATGAGAAGTTTTTCAGAATTGTGAATGAGCTGATGACAGATGGCAGAGTATTCGACACTTATGAATTGAATGACAAGTTCCTCAGGTCTTTAACTAAAGTCTGGGACACAAAAATCTGGGCCATCAGAGAAGTGGCCATACTTGCAGACACTCCACCACCAACCCTGTTTGGAAAGCTGTTGTATTATGAAATACAGCTGACTGCTAGAAAGGAGGAGGAGAAAATCAGTAAGTCTACAGTCAAAGACAAGTCAGTAGCCTTCAAAGCTGAAGCCACAAGGAAGAGCAGGAGAAAGATTCCTTCTCCACTAAGGAGAGTTGCAGATTCTGAGTTAGAAAGCTCACAAACCATCACATCAGACTGTCATATTTCTGATGAAGACTTTGCTGCCTTCTCTAGACAATTTCAGAAAATTATGAAGAAGAAGCACTAGAGAAGCAATGCCATCCTCTTCTTCTTATCTCAAGGAATATTACTACAAGGGCAAGAAGAAATCCTCTAAAGAGGAAAGGTATGGCTCTAAACCAAGTAAACATACTTCTTCTAAAGTTGTGTGTTATTATTGCAGCAAGCCAGGGCATGTCATAGCCGACTGCCCTGTCAAAAGAAAGGATGCTAGTGGAAAGAAGGAACATCAGCAGAAGGGCAAGAAGGAGAAGTCCTTTATTTCCAAGAAGCAAAAGAGCTGGACTGACTCCTCATCATCAGAGTCAGAAGTGGTAGATGAAGCTGAAGCCTATATTAGGCTATTTACTATTGAAGAAGAATCTGTAAAGCAGACTTCTTAGAGATACTAGCTGCAATAACTGGAGAAGCTGATGATGCTACTATATCTAAAGATGGAGAAGAAGTCAATCATTGCCTTGGGCTGATGGATTTGACTCAGGAAGGACCCAGCTAGGAGCAGCCTTGACCTAGCAAGGTACATTCTATACCTTCTATGTTAGATTATGTAACTAGTTCAGAATCAGAAGCATCTGCATCAAGAGATGTAGATGGTTCTGAATTTAAAGGATATGTCAATCAATTGATTGATGATTATGGTTAACTCCTGTAAGCACTGAAGAGAAGTAGGATCCTAGCCATAAAATAGGAAGAGAAGATTGCCTCTCCTAAGCTGGCTATTTCAGACTCAGCAAACACGCTGAACCTGAAGATAAAAGAAGTCAGCAAGCTGAAAAACATCACTGTTATTCCGATGGGCACAATCACTTTTAAAAATGACCACATTAAGAATCTTGAAGGTAAACTCCAAAAGAAGAAAGAGCTAGTGGCTAAGTTCTCAAAGTCATGTTCAGTATTGCCTTTGATTGATTCCTTCTCCTCCCAAAAGGGTAAGAAGGGGTTAGGCTTCAAAGGGAGAACTAGAGCTACCTATTCCAAAAGGAAGGGCAAAGCTCCAGTGCAGCAACTAGCCACCAAGCCTCCAATTCCTTTCAGGAAAGTGGTGCTACCATCTAACAGGTATGACCATGAGAGCATTTATGGTCACTGGGAGTATGGTGTTAGGAATGGCAAGTGTGCTAGTGCCTATAAGGTAGCCCATGAAGAAATCCAAATGGCCCATCCTAGACCATTTATGTTTTGTGTACCATCCCCAACACTCAAAAATAAGGCTGTAGCCCATTCCCAAGGTATGTCAGTCCATAATCAGACTAAAGAAAAGTCTATCAACACACCAGAGTTGGGTATATCTGAAGCTATCAGGAGCTTGCACTCTGGAAAGAGGGCAGCTGCTGATAGGGTCCAAGATATCCCTAGTACCTCTGTTGCCAGACAAATCCCAAATCAATCTGTGGCTGGAAGACATAAGAAAAAGGTTCTTGTACCTGTTGGAATGAGAGCTGCTGACAGCTATGCTGTAAAGCTGGCCCTTAAAAGAAGGTACAACATTTATGAGTGTTGGTGTTGTGGTAAAGTGGGCCACTATGCTATTGATTGCTGGCACAATAAGTGTGTCCAGAGAGATAATTCCAGCCTACCTATCAGAAGAGCTGAAGGTAGGCATGCTCAATTTCAGTCTAACCTGCACCTAGGACCCAATAAGAATTTGTTTCCTATGGTAAGATGATTTATTTGTTGCAGGTGAGTCCAAGTGGCCATACCCCTATATGGTACTTGGACAGTGGATGTTCCAGACACATGACTGGAACAAGAAGGATGTTGAAGGAGTTCACTCAAGTTGAAAATGGACCCAAAGTCATCTTTGGTGGTTCAGAAAGAGGAGTAACCAAAGGTTTTGGTATGATATCTAATGGCATAATCACTATCACATAAGTAGCTTATGTGAAACGTATGAAATATAACCTGATAAGCATAAGCCAACTATGTGATCTTGGCTATGACATTTCTTTCCTCAAGGATCAGTGCCAAATTAGGAGGTCAAGTGACCAAGGGGTCATCTTAACAGGCACTAGGAGAGGAAATGTCTATTGTCTCAATTTTGTTTGTGAGAGTAAGGACTCTCCTATATGCCTAATTGCAGATGAGAAAGCTTCACATTGTGTCCAATGGCACAAGAGGCTAGCTCACCTGAATTACAAGACCATAGGCAAACTCTTTAGTGAAGAGTTAACGAGAAATGGTCCTAAGGTGAAGTGCATCAAGGAGGGTATCTGCTCAGCATGCCAAAAGGGCAAGTAGACAAGGTGTAATGGCCTCCCAAGCACATGGCTCGAAAGGACGACCATCGCCACCCCCAGCATCCAGCTTGAAAGGGTTCAGCCTCAACCAGTCTGTAGACTATGCACCCCAAAGCCTCTCTGCACCTGTTTCTCAGTCGTGCCGCATTGTTCAGGCCGAGTCTCGAACCCGCAACCTACTCTTAATTAAGTAGGTTGCGGGTTCGATACTCGGCCTGAACAATGTGGTGCGGCCGAGAAATAGGCACGGAGATGCTTTGGGTTGCATGCTCTGCAAACCGGTTGAGGTTGAACCCTTTCGATCTGGATGCTGGGGGTACAGGCGGTCATCCTTTCGAGCCATGGGCTGTGGAGACTGTTACAAAAAGTGCACCTGGAGCCATTCCGGATAGACGATACTGAGATGCGGTTCTTGCGACGCAAGAAGTTTCCACTGGTCAAGGTCTTATGGAGGAATCATGGACAAGAGGAGCATATGTGGGAGCCACGGGACTTGATACAACAAAGGTAACTGGGACTTTTCACGCCAGGTATTCCCGTTAACCACTCGGGATATTACAATTTATTTCTCATACTTGAAACCACGTAGGCCTAACTTGAATTTCGAGGACGAATTTTTTTTTTATGTATTGGGATTTGTAACATCCCTCAGACTTATAGACCCCTAGGATGGTTTTGTCATAACAAGGTCATGACAATACCCTGGGAAGCACTAAAAGGCCTATTGATACCCAATGTAACACCCGAAAAAGTACAGGACAAGAGAACCGAGCGGGACGGAAACCTGGGCTGGATGGAAATCATCGAGAAAAGCTCGACAAAATCGTCGAGCGGAGCTCGACGAATCGTCGAGCTGAGCTTGACAAAAGCCTCCAGCAAAGCTGGGCAGAGTTTGACGAATGGAATTGCCATAGAGGCTCCATAACTCCCACTTTTATGGGGCTTTTAATCCTCTGAGGGAGAGGAGGAGTTTCTGGAGGTGGCCAGCCATTAATTTGGATCAGCCCCCTTAATTTGACCTAAACTGCAGGGGTAGAGTTAATGGTCATTAATGTAGTTTAATGACATTTGGGAGTTACAAGCCTCCTCTCCCAAATTCCCTCTTTAAGGACCTGCACCAGAGCAAGGGCAAGCATTTCCCCCGATTACTTTTCAATTCTGTTGAGGTTGGTGTAGAAGTTGCAGAAGAGCCAAAAGCTCAGTGGCCGGAATGGTGAGAAGTCAAAGCACACGTCTTCAGGCCGCAAATCAGGTCCTCCTCTACTCCTTCTTCATAGGTTATATATTAGGAATCTTTAAAGATGAGAATCGGGCTCAATTGAGCACGATCTAATGGAATTTTCCACTTGTTTTCCGTGAAAACGAAATTGTCGGGCTCATCGGAATCTGCTGTCTCCGACGGCCAAACCACCTCCGGTCGATAGCCCTCACCTCAATGGAGGTGGTGGCGGTGGTGGTTGGACATGGATGTGGCCGGGTGGTCAGCAAATGGACTTGGAAGTGCTCCAGGTCGGGTTAATCACAGCCTTTAGCTGGAGAAAGAAGAAAGCCAGGAGTCACACGATCATGCTTTATGATTCGTGTTATTAATTCATTTTATTTCATTTTCTGTCACTGTTTTTGGGCAGTTTTAAATTAATTATTAAAAATATCTAGGGGCCTATTCAGAAAATGTGGTCTCCATACAAGTTGTAGCCCTTGGAGTCTAGTTTAATTTAAAAATGGTTTGAACCAATTTGAAGTTTATGTCAGACCATAACACTCATTTTGGTGAGGTCTATACCTAGGCTTGATCAGAGATTGTATTGAGTTCCTCCATCAATCCATCCATCCAAATGACTTAAGATTTTTGTTGGGGGTCACTCTTACCTATACCTAAAATATATCTAAAAATCGAAATTTTTGGATAATATTTTCCTAAAGTTTTTGTAGAAATTTAATATTCCATGTATGAATTATTTAAGGGGTCTAATGACCTCTAAACCCACCAAGATTTTGGTGTCTGACTCTTAGTGTCTTGGCATGACCATGATAAAAATCTTAGCTCAATTTGGTTAGATTTGAATAGGTTTTGGTGAGACCTAAGTGTGGCCCTTTAAGGGTTAATTAGGGTCAGAGTGAGCTTGGGGCATGGAGGGGACAAATCTCACCCAAAGGGGTTGGGATTTTGCCAGAGCCCCATGATTTGTTTAAACACCCTTACATAGAGTTTAGGGTGGAGTAGGGTGGATTTGTCCTAGAACCCTAGGTCAAACCCTAAGGTTTAACATTGGGGTTTTGTGAAGGACATGGAGTGATATGTCCTTGTATGGACTTGGTGTTTAGTCCATGAGATCTTAGGGTGGTGAAATGCCCTAGGAAGGAATTTGGTGACACTCAAACTTAGGTACACAACTTAAACTAATTAGGGATAGTTTAGGCCTATACCTTATATGAAAATATAGGAGTGTCATATGATCTTGGATCTTCTTGGGATTTTGGTAGAAGTAATTTTATAGTGCTAATGACCCGTGAGTTTTTTTATAGGATGACTAGAAAACAGTAGCTCATACTTGTAGGTATAGTCTCCATCTTGCCATTTTGATGATTTTGAAGTAACCATAGTTAGATTAACTTAGAATGATATGAAACTCTAGCAAGGTTAATTAAATATCACTTAGAGGCACTAGTAAATTATTTGGATCATTTTAGGTTTTCCTCTTAGTACTTCATGTGTAAAGTAAACTAGTGCACCATATTTTGATAAAAAGATAATAAATAGTATATCTTGCTGGAAAATTATGTTACTTGGACAGAGAATTTTTAGGGCATAATGAAGTTCAAAAAATTATCACATGTCATTTGGATGAGTTTATAAGAATGTTTCTTCACAAAGTGCACTTTTATAGAATTATTTGATATATTTTTATACATGGCTCACTGAAATTGGAATTGCATGAAACTTAGTCAGTATTGTTTTATTATCATTATAAGGCTTTGATAATTTTTACATAATTTTTGGACTATAATTTATGGTACTCCCTTCATTATATAAAATTATATGAATTAACTTGAATTAATTATTTAGAGGACATTACATTTATAAAAGTCTGTGAAATTTGGAATTCACTGATATTCTGCTATCATATACTGTTACTAATTTTTGGGTGGCCATAACTTAAGTAAATCTAGTACTTTATGTTCAAAAGTAGCCATGGCCTAACTTTTGGGAAAATCTAATAAATGCTAAATTGATTAGGAAAATTACAAGTTTCTGAATTTAGGCTAAATCTGTCATGATAGACCCACTATAATTATCTTAGGGCATTTGGATGAAAATTTGGAGTACCTTTTATCATGTACATCATATAGCTTAGGTTGGTCTGCATTTAGTAAAACTGCGAAAATTATGATAACATGGGGTATGGTCACAGGAAGTGGGGAGTAAAGTATGCTGATTTGGTAGGATGAAAAAGAGAGTTTCATTAGGATTCATGAAGAGGAGAGGGCTGGGTTGACTAGTATTAAGAGGTGCTCGGGATCGACGAAAGATCGTCTTCCCTGTGGAGAGAAAGAGAGTCAAATACAATAGGGTTAGATCCAGTATAATATTAAAAGGGATCGGGAATTGGTTAATAACTAATAATAGTAAGTGTCTTGCGAAAGGGAATGTTGAGCTTCAGCTACCATCATAGTTCCTAGTGCCCTTTGAGAACCCTTCACCGGGTATGCCGGGGGCAGTCCTGGGCTAACCTAAACTATAAGAATAATCAATGTTTAATAGTAACTAATATAACTAGGATTATGAAAGATAAGGGATAGACCTAATTTACTCTAAAGGGGGGTGAATAGAGTATTAAAATCTTTTGGCTGTTTTTAAACTTATATCAGAGAAGTTTGTGATAATAGTAATATTATAGAAATGAAATAAAAAATAAGCTAAACTATATTATCACAGCACAGCAAAACAATGAGAAAATAAACAACCAGATAACACAAGAAATTTATAGTGGTTCCCCAACCTGGGTACATCCACTCTTCTACCACCCTAGTAGGAATCCACTAGTAGGTTTTTGATCAGGTGACTGCCACCACAAGTTCTATTTACAGGGAGATCTCACAACCCTTTAGGCTTTTGATCAGGTGCCCAAAAACCAACCCAAGTCTTTTGATCAGGAGGTTGAGAGAGTTGATGGTGTCTTCTCTTTTATCTATACAACAGAGAAGACAAGTGGATTGTTGTTGTCAAAGCTCCTTCTGAAATGTTGAGATGTTCAGAAAGCTTGGAGCCTTGCTCAGGGTGTAGGTCTTCAGCCTTGTCTTGAAGAGATCCAGGAACTTGCAGACTGATTCAGAGTTGTTATCCTTGAAGATTCCTGGAGTAGAAGTTGAAGAAGACTCTTGATATGTGATTGTTGTTCTTCTTCAGTCGTTAGTAAGAACAAGGGGAAAACTGATTTGTTTTCTGCACAGAGAAGAATAGAGAATATGTCTTGAGGAAGGGATCGTTGACCTGAGCTCGAATATCATCGAGCTCAACTCAGAGAAAGAACTCTGAGTTTGTCAATCTGAGATCGACGATCCTCGAGCTGAGTTCGAAGAACTTCGAACTGAAATTTTGAACTCTGAATTCTTCTATGTCTTGAGTCTCTGAATTCGACTACAGGCTGGCCCATGAAGAATGAACCTAAAGACTAGCCTAAACTCTAGGACTAACAGGCTAGACCCTAGCTATACAATGTGGGTCAAACACATCCTAATTAGTGAACCTAGCCCAAATCCAAACTAGGGATCCATCAATCTCCATCTGTTTGGGTGAGGTCACTAATACAAATAGAAGAAATACAATCACAAAGCATGAAAACAGATATCTAGCTGAAAAGTAAACATCTAACAGATATGTACAATAGGTGCTTCATGATTAACAAATAGTTCAGTAAAATAAACTAATCAAATAGTTACTTAGGTTTCTTGGTCTTCTCTTTCTCAGCTTTCTCAGAGGGCTGTTTGAATATGATTTCTTTGTTGGGGTTTGTAGCTTCTTTCTTAGACTTAGTCAAGTCAGATGCTCCAATTATATTGCATGAAGTAGCCCTTGGTACCTTTATAGCTCTTCTTTTCTGTATGAAGACATTGTGGAGTACTGAGATGGGTCCTTTCCTTCTGCTTTTACTTTGCTGATCAAAGATAGTCCAACTAACTCTTGAAATATGGTCATCTTTGCAGTTGTCTCTTGTTCTGGATCTACAAATGGAATAGGAGGTGATTCTGGCCTTTTGGGACTGGAGTACTTCTTTTAATCATCAAGAGATGCTAAAGAACATTTCATTTCTGTAGTAGGAGGAGGCTTGCTCTGAGTAGATTGCTGTTGTTGACTGCTACCTTGAGAACTTGGCTTGGAGTGTCTTTGATATATTTTAGTAACTGGTGCTGATTTGTGAGTCACACTTCAAGAGGCCCTGGCTGATGGAGGAGGAGGAGGAGGGTCGTTCCTGAATTGCCTAGTAAGAGACCTGTACCTTCTTCTTTTCTTACTTTCTTTCTGCTCAGTCTTTGACAGCCATATCCATTGAGGCATACCCTGATAAGGAGTAATATTGTTCAGAATGTAGTATGGAGTGTCATGGGTTGGATTGGGCTTGGGAATAGCCTTGGGAATAACTTTTCTCTTCTTAACAATCTTCTTCTTAGCCTTAGAATCATCAGAATCTTCAAAATCTTCATCATCATTGGAAGATCTAGGAGGATTATCATACAAAACATCAATCTGTTCAATCAGCTTAGATTGATCTTTCTTTGGAGCTACTGGCTATACAATCTCAATCTCTGTATTAGCCAAATCAGGAGCATTATGAGCATTTCCAAGTTCTTGTGAAATATCTTGAGCAATAAAATAATCTAGGTTAGGAATTAGACTTTCATCCATAATATAAGTTGGAGGTGAAAAGCTTGGCTCAACTTTATCTATTGTAATATCTGATGGTTCCACAATCATTGGGTCAGCAAAGCTTTCCTTTAGTTGATTAAAAACTTCATGACTTATTGGGGAAGTACATCAAACAATAGCCATAGACTGCCCATGAAAAACTTTTGGAAGATAATTTAAATAAGCTGTATGAAAAGAATTCAACAAACAAAACAAATCTACTGTGGGATTGACAAAGCAATCACCAACAGTCAAAACTTCTGGAAGATCTGCTTGCTCATCTATACATATCATATCAATATCAACTGCTGTATAAATAAATATAATTGCATCTACTGGTATATCCAACTGTACATCTACTGTTGTTGCTGCTACTGTTGTAGGAGAATTGACTGGAACTTCTTCATTAGATATCTCCCCCTGCCTGGTTTCAGAGGGTCCTGAAGCCGGGCCCCCAGAAGAAGGGACAGTGGTGGCAGCAGAAATGAGAGCAGATAGAGAAGAAATAGAATCAGCAAGAGGTTTAATGGCCTCTGCTATGAGATTTTTGAGGAGGGTAGTGATGAGGTCCAAGAAAGAGGAAATGGATGGGGAATCCAATTGTACAAACTCAGAAGGTGTCTTAGTAGATATAGAAGGATGGATGATGGATGATGAAGGGAAAGATGTGATGTCATTCATTGGTTTATCTTGAGGTGATGGTGTGTTGATGGGAGATGATGATAAAAGATCAAAAGATGGAACTGATAGAAGGTTGGTGTGTTGTATATCATCAAGATGATGGGGTAATGGGTATTGAGGGGGTGTGGTGTGCTCTGGGGATTGAATTGGAGTGGGTTGATGTACTGGAGAGATAGGTGGTGTTGGAATATGGATTTGGGATGTGGCAGGTTGTTGGAGGGTTGATGAGGGAATAGAAACCTGAGGAGGAGTAGGTTGTTATTGAGATGGAAAAGATGGAATCTGGATGGAGGTAACATCATTATTGTTCTATTTTTCCTTTCTGGTACCCCATTTTGTTAAGGAGTTCTAGGAGCAGAGAAGCAATGCCTGATACCTTCCTTCTCATAGAATAATTCTTGCATGAGAAGAGATTCAAACTCAGTACCATGATCACTTTTAATCAATGCAACTGGAGTAGAATACTCAATCTTTATGCTCTTAAGAAAGTCTGTAAGAACCTTGAAGTTATCAGACTTGTTTCTCAAGAAAAACACCCAAGTGAACCTAGAGAATTCATCAATAATTACTAAGTTATAAGACTTCCCTCCCTTGCACTATATAGCAATGGGTCCAAGGAGATCCATATGGAGCAAATACAGAATCCTAGGTGAACCACTCTTATTAAGTGACTTAAAGCTATTTTTAGTTTGCTTGCCTAATTTACAAGCCCTACAAAGGCTTTCCTTCTTCTGGGGGCAAGAAAGCAATCCTCTAACAAGGTTGTCCCTAGAGGTTTAACAATGTTTTTTAAATTAACATGTCCTAATCTCCTATGCCAAAGTTCATTATTATTACTAGTTTGATTGAATAAACATATTTCAGTTTTAGCAGACTTAAAGTTAACTACATAGATGTTTCCGACTCTAGTTCTTGTTAACACAACTTGGTTATCTACTGAAGTAATAATATAGGAGGATTTATCAAAAGATACCTGAAACTTTTCATCACATAATTGACTTATTGATATCAGGTTGTGCTTCACTCCACTTACATATACTACCTTCCTGAAGGTGACTGCTCCAATTTTGACCTTTCCATAGCTTTCAGTTTGGCCACAGTTGGAGTCACCAAATATTACTTTGGGTCCTAGCTTAGACTTGTAGGTTATTAGGTTGTCCTTGTTGCCAGTCATATGCTTTGAACAGCCACTATCTAGATACCACAGTTACTCTATGGTGGGATATTCTTTCACCTGTAATAAAACAGATTAGCTATTCTTGACCCAGGTTACCTTGGGTCCTTGTTTATTTATATAATTAAAACTGGAAATATATGAGTATTCAGGTTGATTATTATAACCTAAGGGATGGTATCTTCTAGGTGGAATTATCCACTGATTAAATGGGTTAATATATTCTCTTGGTTGATTAAATAATCTGTAAGAGTTAAAATTTCTGTTATTCTAAACTGGGGTCGACGAATTTTGGTAAGTTCGTCGAGCTATGGTCGACAAACGGGGATGAGTTTGTCGAATTCCGCTCAAAGAATGAAAGTATTCATTCTCTATGCCCCAATATCGTCGATATCTGCTCGAAGAACCATACTGGTTTCGTCGATCGCAGTTCAGAGAATAATCATAATTAAAGTTTGCGTTCGGAGTTCATCGACTTGAGTTCGACGAACTGTACACATTTCGTCGATCTGAGTTCGACGAAATCTCCTGAACATTGTTATTATTTGCATTCTTTTTGTTCTTTTTCTTTTTCTTAGATTTCTTGGATATTTCAGTTGGTTTGTTCTCATATAATTTCTCTTTGCCTTTTTCAGAGATAAATTTAATAGGTGTAGAAAGTATATTTTTCCGAATTAATGGGGGTTGGCTTGATAAAGCACCTAAGCCCAGCTTGCCATTAAGTCTGGCATTCACTATGCTTGTGATGTCCATCAACTTGATGCTTCTCCCATTTAGGGATTTTTCAAGTTTCCTTGCCTCAGCTAATTCAGATTTTAGTAAAATGATTTGTTCATTAGCAATAGTTAGTTCATCCTTTAATTTGATGTTTTAAGAATTAAGATTGTCTTGTTCAGTCATCCTATTTCTAAGTTGTTTAATTTCTTTCTCAGAATTAATCAAGTCATTACATAATAATTTAAATTCAGTTTTAAAACTATCTGAATTAAAGTTAAATGAAGACAGTACCTGATCTTCTTCAGATTGAAGTTCTTCACTGTCTGACTGCTCATCATCAGAGAGGCTGCCCGATGCATTGATAGCCATCAAGCAAGCTTCTCTTGCTTTTGCTTTCGCTTCATCTTCACTAGAGCTGGAAGATGAGGATTCTTCTTCAGTATCACTCTAGGTTTAAGCAACAAAGCCTTTCTCCTTTCTTTTGTACTTACTAGAGGAGGACTTGATGTAGTGCTGCTTCCTGGGCTCCTTTTCTCTTCTTCTCTCCTTTTGTTGATTCTCTGGACACTTTGATATGAAGTGTCCAGGTTTCCTGTATCCAAAACACACAATCCCTTTAGTAGGTGTTTTGTCATATCTTGGTTTGTCATCCTGTCTAGATGACTTCCTTCTGAAATCCTTCTTTCCCATTTTGTAGAATCTCCTGGCTAGTAGACTAAGAAATTTTTCACTAGTTGATGGAGCTTCTTTTTCTTCAGATGCTTTGAGTGTTATGTTTTGCTCCTTTCTAGCTGATGAGGGAGTCTTCTGCTCAGTAGCTTCTCTGGTCTCCATTAACTGCTCATAAGATTTGAGCTTTCCTAATAGAGATTCAGTGGAAATCTCATTTAGGCTTCTGGCCTTTTTGATTGGCCCAATTCTGGAATCTCATGAGCTAGGGAAGTGATGAGTCCCTATTTCATACTGAATTCCGGACTCATCTATGCTCATTTGCATGTCTTTGCACTACCATTTAGTGCCATTAACACTTCTTTTTGGTTCGCTACGACATTCCACGTCTTGTGCACCTTTTTAACCTATTTCTGTGCATGTGTGTATTTCCCTTTTGCTGTGCATTATATTTATGTCTGTGACTGCCATGTCGACATCCCGTCCAGTTTTCCTACAGGTTCTGGGATCGTGTGGGCATCCGGGATAGGGCTTTCACCATTTTTGACAAAGGAGCCAATGGTCGTGCATTTTTACCCACGCACGACCATAGACCTCTTTGGCACACGATCATCGGTGGTGCGCAGTCTGTCCTCTTTTATGAAAGTTCTGCCCCTGCCATATCGCACGATCACCAACTATACCTCGCACGATCACTGCTCGTGCGCTGCCGGTCGTGCGCAGTCATGCCATCTTTTTCCACTTTTCTGCCTCCATATCGCACGATCACGGACCATATCGCGCACGACCACTGGTCGTGCGCCTGTGATCGTGAGCAGTATTTAAATCTGCTTTCTATAAATAGTGCAGGTCTCGCCCTAATCCGGAGCTCTCGATATTCTTCCGCCGTTTTTCGTCCCAGACGAAGGGTTCCGCCATTTCCCTTCATCTTCCACCATAGGGAGGTGCTCCGGTCAAGCTTTCAACGCCAAATCATAGCTGGAGCTTCCTCTCGGCCTCCTCCTTCATCCTCGAGCTTCAAGGGAGATTTGACCTAGCTTTCTCCACCAAGCTAGGAGGAGCATGTTCTTTCATCTTCCGTAGCGTGATACGAAGAAGACGGGCCATTGGGAGTGAGTGACAGCCTCCTCTACCCTGGACGCAGTTGAGGACTGTGTTTGGACTCGGATTGACAACTCGGGATCCCAACCGTGATCCCTCAATAAGGCTTCGGACCCGGTCAATTTCGCACACTCCTCTTAAGTTGTTGTTGTTAGTTTAGTTTCATTTCCATGTATTGATGAAGTATTTTTACATTGATAAACAACTTTCGCTTATTCATGTCTATGTGAGTTAGTGTAATTTTGTTATATTTGCTTGAGGTGCGCCATATTCCATCCACCGCCATCCATCCTTGCCGCACTAGCAATTGCTAGTGGCGTGCGTTGCGAAGAGGTGCTTACGACCCTCATTCCGCCGTTCTCTCCACCTCATCCGTTAGCCTACTCTTCCATCCGCCTAGCGATTCGGTGCATAGCAGCCCGACTAGTCTTCCATCGCGCCTGGCGAAGCTTTGCATAGCGGCATTGCATAGGAGTAGTTTGTAGCATTTATTTTCTGTTTCCGCAACCATCAACCCCCCCCCCCCCATTTCATTACCTCCAACCCGAGGACTTCAATCTCAAGTCCTCCTCGAAATTAACTCCACCTTACTGTGTTCCTCAAGAGACCGACACTCGGGGATTTATTCCCAAACTTTATTACTTGTGCGACCGGTGCGCTTGCCGTATTTTCACGCATCAGGAAGCACATGAGAATTTTATCATTGACCTCTGTGAGAGTTATGTCCTTGAAAGTCAACCTAGTGCCAACTACCTTCACCTATGGGGGGGGGAATAGGTGTCTTGCAGCGATTTTAGCAGAATTAAAATTCTACCTGCACAAATAAACAAAACAACACAGCACAAACAGACACAAACAGTTATAGTGGTTCCCCGATTTGGGTACGTCCACTTTCCCCCTTCGACCTATCTCCCAACAAGGGACGACTCGGTCACTTCATCAACCGGATTGAAATCCAATCCTCACACTAACAGAAGGAACCCTTCCAAACGAAGGAGTCACCACTCCTCCACCACGGGTTGCACCCAACCCTGACAACGAGGAACCTACGTTCCTTTACAACAAAAATAAAATGGAATGTATAAAATATACAAACTACTTATGGAGTGCTAGGTGTCCCTCTTCGTTCGATGACGCGTTCTTGATGAAGACAAAGAGTCCACAACCTTAGCTCTCACTTAGAATGAATCTCCACGAAACCGGCGGCGGCAAGAAGAGCGGCGGCTTGGCGTTCGGGATCGGCGGCGGCAAGAAGTGCGGCGGCTGAGCTTTAGAGATCCAACCTTTGTAGCTATGCTGGCAAGGTCTACCAACGGTCTTCCTTGGATCAATCGTCTCGAACGATTCGGAAAGGGAAGGTATTCCCAATCTACAAACTAAGAAACAAAGGATCTCAAGAAGGACACGTGAGACGCGTTGCTTGGCAAAGCTTTTGTCGCCGGAAGATCAGAAGGTATCCACGATCAACGGCGGCGACTAACTTCCCGAGCGGCGATGGCGATGGCGGTGGCGGAAGAGAAATCCGCGATCTAGGTCACGTCGGCGGCTCGGTTTTCTTTCTTGTGTATTCGTACTGATTACTATTCAAAATGCCGAAGTATTTATACAGTAGGTCATACAATATGACCGTTGTGGGCCCCACCAAAAGAAACCCCAGCTCCGGTTCAAAACAGCGCCTGAAACTTGGTCCGGTCTAGCGAGCACCAGAATTTCGCCTAAGGCAAATTCGGCGAGAATCATAGGTGATTCTCGACGAATCGGCGAGAATCACCTAAGATTCTCACCGAATTCTACTTAGCAGAATTCATGCTTTACAACTTGGCAAACCAGAGTGGATCGGCGAGAGTCATCAATCATTCTCGACAAATCGTCGAGAATGCAGAATCATTCTCGACGAATCGTCGAGAAACACTTGATGACTCTCGACAATTTTGACTTGGCGTGAGATTTGCACGCGCTGAGTCAGCCGGAGATAGTCGGCGAGAATCAGCCAGTGATTCTCGACGATTCGGCGAGAATCACTAGTGATTCTCGTCGAATCGGCGAGAATCACTTAGTGATTCTCGTCGATTCTTACTTAGACGATATTTCGTCTTTCCACCCGTGAGCTGCTCTTTAGCCCATCCTTGCTCCTTGACTGCTCTTGATCTATCACATCCCTGTACTTGTAAATAAGTACACTCCAATAGAGAGAGTACACGTAAGCCAACACACTGATCTGCTCAACGAGGGATTCCGTTGCGCAGAACCGTGTATATTGACCTACTGTACCCTAACATTGGTGTGTACTTAGCGAGGAATAACTGCAAGCACATCTTGAAGAAAATCATCAAATACATTATCTATTTAACTTAGCTTGTTCAGGAGCTTCTTCAAATCAGGTACATTGTGGATACAATATCCAACAATCTCCCCCTATTTGAAGAAGCCTAAACCCTACAAGCTAAGGTGAATAGAACATATGGGAATGAAAACCCTAAACTAAGAATTCAGTTGAGAGAGAAATTCATTGCCATTACCACTAGCCTGAGAGCATACTTGGAGACACCTTAGCCTTAGCCGAGAGGGTAATCTCCCCCTTTTTGGCTTCTCCAAATCTGGGACTTCACTTGGAGCCACCTTAGCCTTAGCCGAGAGGGTAATCTCCCCCTTTTTGGCTTCTGTAAATCTGGGACTTCACTTGTAGCCACATGATCCCCCTCAGATCTTGCATCCATGCTCGAGCTTGAGTTCCTTGCTGATGCTCTCCCTTGATTCAAGATCCTTGAGCCGTACAGACTTCACTCTTCATAGTTTAGCATGCCGAGTTCAGTTTTGAAGAGACTGAACTTGGCCTCGTCTAGGGGCTTCGTGAAGATATCTACAATCTGCTTATCCGTGGGGACATAGCAGAGAGTGATATCTTAGTTTTCCACATGCTCCCGAATGAAGTGGTAGCGCATTATCTCTTTTCCCAAATTTCTTATTCCAGTGCAAGCCTGGAACATCTCTTGTCTAGGTCCCATCATGTTCCTGGGAACCTAGACTGTCCTGCAAAATAAAATTACCTTACCCTAGGACCCCAATAGGCATTGGGTCCTAGGTTCCTTGTTAGCACACTCCCCCTCGGTTGGTCAACCCTACGAGTGGTCGGCCTCGCATTGCTAATATGAGGAGTCTCATTGTATCTTGGATTAAACCAGCAATCCACGGCAAAGTGACCAGTTCTGCCACAGCACCAACAGTCAAACCTATTGTACCGCTTCCTAGGATCCACCTTCACCCTGGGAACGGTGGGTCCAGTCGGGGCCTTGGATCTGGAGGTGGAGGCATCATGATGACAGCAATCACATGATTTCTTCACTTCCTGTTCCTTCAGTATAACAGACTTGGCTTTTGGTGCCTGCTTCCTATTATGGCCGCTAGAGAAGTGGCCATAATCCTCTATTTAAACTTCCTCATAAGGTGCCTTGAAGACACACTCGCCAAAGTTGCGGGGAAGGCCAACCCCTCATACCGGCTCTTGGGCTTTTCAACCGAGGGCCAGAAGAAGTGGCCATAGGTTGACTCAAAGTCCTGTTCATTGCAGGGATAGCCAGGCTTCCTGAATACCACAGGGTTGAGTGGGGTCTTTCCCTTTTCTGCAGTAGAGGCCTTCTTAGCATCCTTATTTCTCCTTTGCTTTTTGTTTCTCTTGGATGATTTACCAGTCACACCCACATGCCCCAAGCCAGCCCCCTTGGCCTGAGCAGAGAAGGTATCAACCTGTGGAAGAACAGTCTTTGGCATAGAGAAGCTTTTGACAATCTTCCTTTCTGCCGCAAGTTGTTCTTCCAACTTGTTGACTTCATCCTGTTTTAGGTCAAGGAGCCTTAGAGTCTCTGAGTGCTCAGAAGTCAGGCCCAGGTGTTCCTGTCGGAGAGAGATCAAGCTAGTGATCTCTTCTCTTAGAGACACACCCTCAGCCTTAAGGAATTTGACTTCCTTTTTCTGAGCCCTCAACCTCTTGCGGTATTCCTCAAAGGTATTGAGCAGAAGCTCATACTTTTCGAGGAGCTCAGCTTCTCGGGCAGATGGGCTGTCCTCGAGATCATCATCAGGAGACTCATAGTCAGAGTCGGAGAGGGGGTACGAGCTTTTACCTTCCCAGTGAATGGGGGGCATTCTCCTTCTGAGTCAGAGCGACCCACTAGCCCAAATTAGGCTTCCTCATCATCACTAGAGTCCGAGGAATCAGACTCACTCAGTGTCTTTAGCTTTTTGGCGATGTAGCTTCTCTCCTTCTTTTTATCTCTAGAGGACCTGTGCTCCTCTCCCTTCCCCTTATCTTTCCTGCCTTGTTGGCAGTCAGCCACAACATGTCCTGGATTATTGCATCCAAAACAAATGATGTCAGCAGAGCGATGTTTCTTCGGTTTAGATGCATACCTGTCAGAAGAATAACTCTTCTTCTGATGTCTGGAGGAGGAGCCGTCTCTCTTTCTTTGAATCCTCAACTTGAGGAACTTCTTGAACTCCCGAGTGATGAGGGAGAAGTCTTCTTCAGATAGCTCTGAGCCGGAAGAGCATGGCTTGCCTTTCCTTGAGTGGTTGGCCTTTAGGGCCATAGTCTTTTCTTTGGCTGCGGCTTTCTCTACTTCTTCTGCTTTCCTGGTGTTCAGTTGAAGCTCATAGGACATCAGCTTCCCAAACAGTATTTGAGGATCAGTTTCTGCTAATCTGCCAAACTCTCAAATTGCGCAGATCTTCGTGTCCCATTCCTTAGTAAGAGACCTAAGGAATTTATCATTAAGTTCACCATCAGTGAACACTCTTCCATATCCCTTTAGAGAATTGACCATCTTGAGGAAGTTCTCGAAGGTAACTCTGATTTCTTCCTTGGGCCCCTGCCTGAAGGCCTCATATTTCTGGTTTAGGAGGGATCTCCGATCATCCCTCACTTCATCTGTTCCCTCCATCAGAATAATCAAGCTGTGCCAGATATCCTTGGCTGTCCTGTAGTTGCAGAAGTTCTGCATCATGGAGTCATCGACTGCGCTGATTAGTATGTTCTGTGCCTTCTTGTCAAGTCCGACCAGCACCATCTCGTCCTTGTCCATTTCAGAAAGCTTCTTTGGCACCTTTTTGGTAGGATCAATGGTGGAGGCCTTAGTGGGAATATAAGGTCCCTCCTACACGAACATGAAGAGTCGAGGGTCGACTGCTTCCATGTAAAATCTAATCCTTTCCTTCCAGATAGGAAAGTTTAGCCTGGTGCACACTGGGATCTTGCCTGAGTACTTGAGTCCGTCCATAGTAGATATCTGCCTTCTTCTTGACACTAGTGGCAGGAACTTACTCGAGGTGTTAACCCCTTTGATGAGTAACCTCCCTCTGATACCACTTGAAAGTCCACCTAGTGCCAACTACCTTCACCTATGGGGGGGGGGGGAATAGGTGTCTTGCAGCGATTTTAGCGGAATTAAAATTCTACCTGCACAAGTAAACAAAACAACACAGCACAAACAGACACAAGCAGTTATAGTGGTTCCCCGATTTGGGTACGTCCACTTTCCCCCTTCGACCTATCTCCCAACAAGGGACGACTCAGTCACTTCATCAACCGGATTGAAATCCAATCCTCACACTAACAGAAGGAACCCTTCCAAACGAAGGAGTCATCACTCCTCCACCACGGGTTGCACCCAACCCTGACAACGAGGAACCTATGTTCCTTTACAATAAAAATAAAATGGAATGTATAAAATATACAAACTACTTATGGAGTGTTAGGTGTCCCTCTTCGTTCGATGACACGTTCTTGATGAAGCCGAAGAGTCCACGACCTTAGCTATCACTTAGAATGAATCTCCACGAAACCGGCAGCGGCAAGAAGAGCAGCGGCTTGGCGTTCGGGATCGGCGGTGGCAAGAAGTGCGGCGGCTAAGCTTTAGAGATCCAACCTTCATAGCTATGCTGGCAAGGTCTACCAACGGTCTTCCTTGGATCAATCGTCTCGAACGATTCGGAAAGGGAAGGTATTCCCGATCTACAAACCAAGAGACAAAGGATCTCAAGAAGGACACGTGAGAAGCGTTGCTTGGCAAAGCTTCTGTCACCGGAAGATCAGGAGGTATCCACGATCAATGGCGGCGACTAACTTCCCGAGCGGCGATGGCGGCGGCGGAAGAGAAATCCGCGATCTAGGTCACATCGGCGGCTCGGTTTTCTTTCTTGTGTATTCGTACTGATTACTGTTCAAAATGCCGAAGTATTTATACAGTAGGTCGTACAATATGACCGTTGTGGGCCCCACCAAAAGAAACCCTAGCTCCGGTTCAAAACAGTGCCTGAAACTTGGTCCAGTCCAGCGAGCACCAGAATTTCGCCTAAGGCAAATTCGGCGAGAATCATAGGTGATTCTCGACAAATCGGCGAGAATCACCTACGATTCTCGCCGAATTCTACTTAGCAGAATTCATGCTGAACAACTTGGCAAACCAGAGTGGATCGGCGAGAGTCATCAATCATTCTCGACAAATCGTCGAGAATGCAGAATCATTCTCGACGAATCGTCGAGAAACACTTGATGACTCTCGATGATTTTGACTTGGCGTAAGATTTGCACGCGCTGAGTCAGCCGAAGATAGTCGGTGAGAATCAGCCAGTGATTCTCGATGATTTGGCGAGAATCACTAGTGATTCTCGTCGAATCAGCGAGAATCACTTAGTGATTCTCGTCGATTCTTACTTAGACGATATTTCGTCTTTCCACCCGTGAGCTGCTCTTTGGCCCATCCTTGCTCCTTGACTGCTCTTGATCTATCACAGCCCTGTACTTGTAAATAAGTACACTCCAATAGAGATAACACGTAAGCCAACACACTGATCTGCTCAACAAGGGATTACGTTGCGCAGACCAGTGTATATTGACCTACTGCACCCTGACATTGGTGTGTACTTAGCGAGGAATAACTGCAAGCACATCTTGAAGAAAATCATCAAATACATTATCTATTTAACTTAGCTTGTTCAGGAGCTTCTTCAAATCAGGTACATTGTGGATACAATACCCAATAGTCCTTGTCCAGAGTCTTCAGCACATTGATGATTGAGCTTAGTTTGTTGTACATATCACTCACAGACTCTGACTCATCCTTCTGAAAGTTATTATACTGGGAGATAAGATTTGATATCATGTCTTTTCTCTCATCTATAGATCCAGCAACCATCTGATTGAGAGAGTCCTTGATGGCTTTAACAGAGATACATTCAGCCACCTTTTGGAAAATGTCATCTAATATTGCAAGAGCCAGAATGTGTTGGCCCTAGCATCATCTATCTTGGCCTTCTTATGTGCATCTGTCCACTCATGTGGTGGAATAGCATGAGTGCTGGAAGATGCAGCAGTGGTAGCAACTGGAGCTGGTGGTCCTGTCAAAATAGAATTGTATATGTCTTCATCAATAGAGTTCATATAACGCCTAATTCTTGCCTTCCAGATTGCAAACTTGTTCAAGTTACAAACTGGAGGTCTGGTGCTTGCAAAATCTTTGTTCTGTGCCATGATATATAAAATAAAATTCAGATCTATCTAGGATCTTTTGGTTCAAGTGTTAGCTTGTACAACTAAAGGAACCTTGGTCTGATACCAATTGAAAGATAGGGGATAAACCTGATTTACTCTAGAGGGGGGTGAATAGAGTATTAAAAACTTGTGGCTATTTTTAAACTTATATCAGAGAAGTTAGTGATAATATTAGTAGTATAGAAATGAAATAGAAACTAAGCTAAACTATACTATCACAGCACAGCAAAATAATGAGAAAATGAATAACAAGACAACACAAGAAATTTATAGTGGTTCCCCAACCTGGGTACATCCACTCTTCTACAACCCTAGTAGGAATCCACTAGCAGGTTTTTGATCAGGTGACTGCCACCACAAGATCTATTTACAGGGAGATCTCACAACCCTTTAGGCTTTTGATCAAGTGCCCAAAAACCAACCCAAGTCTTTTGATCAGGAGGTTGAGAGAGTTGATGGTGTCTTCTCTTTTATCTATACAACAGAGAAGACAAGTGGATTGTTGTTGTCAAAGCTCCTTCTAAAATGTTAAGATGTTCAGAAAGCTTGGAGCCTTGCTCAGGGTGTAGGTCTTCAGCCTTGTCATGAAGAGATCCAGGAACTTGCAGACTGATTCAGAGTTGTTGTCCTTGAAGATTCCTGGAGTAGAAGTTGAAGAAGACTCATGATATGTGATTGTTGTTCTTCTTCAATCGTTAGTAAGAACAAGGGGAAAACTGATTTGTTTTCTGCACAGAGAAGAAGCAGATGTTCTTCTGTATGTTCTGTGTCTCTTCTCTGTGTGTTCTAAGTAATCAGTGTGTATTATCTGTGTATCTGTATTGTCATCTAAAGAGAAAATATCTTTTATAGTGTACTGTCAAATTCTCCTTTGAATTTTTAATTCCAAGCATTAATTACAGATTGATTTTGGAGAAAGAAATGGCTGGAATATCTTCTTTAATGAGTTTCCCCAACTGTCCCTTTGAAATAAGAAAGTAATTAACTCTGATGAAATCCATAATTAATGCTACCAAGAACGGCTATATTCTTGAGAATATGAGCATTAATTACTCAGAGAAGTACTTCTAAATAATATAAGAAATTGGGGACAGAAATAAGGAAAACTTCTCAATCTGACTTAGGAAAGAAATCTTCGACCTCTGAATAGAATTCGTCGACTGGAGTTTCAAGATCATCGAGATGAGAATTCCTGTTCGTCGACCTGAGCTCAGCGCATTTTATTCTGGAAATAACTTGCCAATTCTGCACTCCAAGTTCGTCGAGTAGAGAATATGTCTTAAGGAAGAGATCGTCGACCTGAGCTCGAATATCGTCGAGCTCAACTCAGAGAAAGAACTCTGAGTTCGTCGATCTGAGATCGACGATCGTCGAGCTGAGTTCGAAGAACTTCGAACTGAAAGTCTGAACTCTGAATTCTTCTAAGTCTTGAGTCTCTGAAGTCTACCACAGGCTGGTCCATGAAGAATGAACCTAAAGACTAGCCTAAACTCTAGGACTAATAGACTTGACTCTAGCTATACAATGTGGGTCAAACACATCCTAATTAGTGAACCTAGCCCAAATCAGAACTAGGGATCTAACTGATTACACTTACACTCACACTCCCAAGTGTTGTGGGAGTTAAGTTGGGTCTCACGAGCGGTAGGCTCGGTGGTTTTAGTGATGGGCGGGTTAGCCCGGCGAGCCTTTGGCTCGGTAGATAATTGTGACAGACGAGATAGTCCAAGGAGCTTTGGCTCAGTTGGAAAATATAGTAATATTGCATATGCATAAGATAAAAGGTGGTGGGTCTTCGGTATTAAAGAGTCGTCACACTGACACCAATACGTTGACTCGGTAAGTGTGATTTAGCACTTGGACAAATAAATTCCAGTGCGCAGCCGATAAGAGTACGCAGGAGCTCCTCTTAGTGCACCAGCAACGAGGCGCATGATAGGTCTGACTGGTAGTGTTGGTACCGGTTTAGAGGTGGGCGAGGCCCAACCCACCATTTCCATTTGACACTACAGAGGTATCCTGGGAGGTTAGGCTCCAGAAAGGGGGAACTAAAGATCTGTGTGCACAGAGTCGAGTGTGTGTGTTGCACTAGCATATTTACATCATAGCATACTTGTATTACATATCATCATTGCATATAAGCCTCGACTCCTATTGTATAAATTCTTATGGGATAGTTTATACAATAGGCCTTGCAAAATGACCCCTTAGTCTATAGGTCTGTATGGGCATTCCTATAGGTCATAGTTACTTACTTGGTTTACCTTATCTTACTTTACTTGCTCACCTGTTCTTGTGTATACTTATGCCGCTCACCTACTACTGCTTACATATTTTTGCTCTGTTTATGAACTCATGATAGACTAGTTCCGCCACCACCTGCTTACCTTTGTTACTCTCCACTTTCATTACCTTTCTTTTCCTTCTCCCCGCTCGGTGCCTAGGAGCCATGGGGGAGGAGTGGGGGATGATAAGACTTAGTCTTTTATCCTAACGGTCGTTGACCAAATCTTTTTATGGGATCGTGGAGACGAACCAGGAGATGCAGCCCCAGAGGTCGATGCATTTGGAGACGGGATAGTCTAGCATTGGAGTTCAGGCAGCAGGGACAGTGAGTCCCGATCATTAGTAGATATTATAGATTTTCTTCCACGATTGAGTGACTTGTAGGGATGATTTTGATGTATCGAGAAAGAGCCCTCTTTAGTACTTTACTTTATCATTTCTGTAGACTCTCCCTTCGTGGAGAATTATTTACATATATGTGATTCTGGTGGACTAGTTTTTGAGTTTCATTTTACTCATGTACTTTTATACTTTTACTCTTCTCTTCTGCGATTGAAATGGCCGGCAGAATTAGCATTTTGTAGTGATGACCTTCCCGAGTGCGTTGGTGTCACCGCAAAGCGGCGGTTCTGGGCATAAGACCCTGGTGGTTTAAAAGAAAGAAAAATGGGGTCTTACAAACTGGTATCAAGGCAAACCTCGATCGAAAGAGTAAAAGTCCACTAACCCTGGGTCACCCCCGCTCGAGTTTAGTTTGGGGAAAAACTAAGCAGCGAAAGCGTGGTGTGCCCATATGGGGATCGCATGTAAATGTCCACATTTAACTAGGTTCGGGTCAAATTTCTTACAATTGGCCTTTTTTATGCAGCCCCCGACACATTCTACGCCGCAGGACGGAGCTCAGCAAACTCCGAATGTTGCACCACCTCTACCGGCTCCCACTCCATTCCTACAGTCAGAGATGGTGCAGACTCTCACGTCCATTCTAGAGGTCTTCAGGGTCTAGCAGGCTCCGTCTCCGTAACTGAACCTGGCGGCCAATTGGTTGAGCATCATCCGAGGACTCTCTCCCCCATCTTATATTGGGACGGAGACGGCCATAAGGATGGAAAAGTGGCTGGATATCATGTTCGAGATGTTGACCAGGATACGGTGCCCGTTGGAGGAGAGTGTACCTCTGGTGGTCTCTTGCTTGGAGTCTCATGCCAAGAGATGGTAGAAGACACTTCTGGATATGACATTTGTAGATCGGTAGGTTGCTGATGTCACTTGGGAGGAGTTAAGGGCCGTACTATTGGAACACTTCGTCCCACAGTTGGCAAGAGATGAGCTGGAAGACAAGTTGCTACAGCTGAGGCAGGGCAACAGGATGGTGGTGGAGTACCACCGGGAGTTCAATCACTTAACCCGGTTTACGGACTCCTATCACCTGGATGAAGCAGAGTATACCAAGAGTTTCTATAAGGGCCTTCGAGAGGACCTGAGAGAGGCTCTTTTGTTTGTATCTGACGGGCCTATACCTCGGATTCTGGAGATGGCAAAGAGGTTAGAGACTGATTGGCACACGACTCGAGGCCGGAAGAGGCCAACTGAGGATCAGGGTCGGGGAGGCAGGAATGATCAGCGGAGGGGCCGCTTTGCTGATGAGAGAAGGGTAGAGTATCAATCCCGCCAAGAGGTGAGACAGGAGCGGAGGGTGCCGGTGGTATTGGCCCCTCAACCTCTTCAGATGCGGGAGATGTAGAGGCCAAGGGTGTGGCACTTCCCCCGCCCGAGTGCTACAACTATCATCAGGTAGGGCATATCCGGAGGAACTGTCCTATGAGAGGGGCACCTGTACCAGCACCACAGGCTGCCCCACCGCTCAGCAGTTTGTAGGACGAGGCCATGTAAGAGGACGTGGTTTCTAGGGAAGAGATCATAGGCAAGAGAGGGAGCAAGTGTATGCTCTGGGCTTGGTTCTACCTCAGGACCTGGGTAGGATGATTGCAGGTATACTAGTAATTTTATGTTGATATCTTCCTTTGAAATTTTAGAAAAAACAAACAACTGTAGCATACTAGGAAAGGAAACCATAGGCCCAGTTACCTAACCATACTTAAATAAACAGGAATAGTTATGGTGTGCGACAAACCTACCCACACCTTGGTGGTTACGGGGGCATCACACAACTTCGTCTCTGAGGAGTTCGTAAAGGGACTGGAGGGAGTCAGACACTATTCGGGAGTCGCCAGGAGGATGTGTCTCCCCAACAGGACGGAGGTCTTATCTACGGCTAAGTGCCTCTTGAAGGTGACTATTGATGGTCTAACACTCGAGGCCCTGACTATGGTCTTGAGGATGCCAGACTTCAACCTGGTTCTAGGAATGACATGGCTTACTTGGAACCATGCCTAGATAGATTGGCCGACAAAGAAGGTTGTACTGGGTTATGATGGCACCTTCGCGACCTTCGAAGGTATTACTCCCATCTCTCGCAGGATGTTATCTTATACTCAGGCCGTCAAGGCCCACATGGAGGGAGATGTGGTCTATCAGGTGTTCTTTGAGATGGTCGAGGTCAAGATGGTGGTTGCTGATATATCGGTGGTGCGGGACTTTACGGATGTGTTTATAGAGAAGCTACCAGGATTGTCGTCTCATCGCGAGAAGGATTTCCTGATTCATTTGGTGCTTAGAGCTAAGCCGATATCTAGGGCTCCCTATTGGATGGCTCCAAAGGAGCCAGTGGAGTCAAGGAGTCAGCTGAAGGAGCTGGTGGAGGATGGATTCATTAGGCCAAGTTCCTCGCCTTAGGGAGCTCTGGTCTTGTTCGTAAAGAAGAAGGATGGGACCTCTTGAAACCCCAGTTTGGATTTAGGCTAGGTTCACTATTAGGATTGTTGACCCAATAAGTATAGCCTAGGGTCATTTGTTAGTTCTAGGGTTAAGGTCAGTCACATTAGGTTAGATTATTGAAACCTACCTTAATAATACTTTAGAGACACAAGACTTTAACGACAAAAGACTTCAAGAAAAAGAAGTTAAAATGAATTCGGAAAATTCAGCTCGACGATAGCTGAACTCAGCTCAACGATCATCGATCTGAGATTGACAAAGTCAGAGTTCCTTCTCTGAGTTGAGCTCGATAAAAGTCTAACTAAGATCGACAAACTTTGATCTCACATAGAAAGTTTAGCTCGACGAAAGACTATCTCTGGTCGACGAATTTAGAGTTCAGTTTGGCAAGTTTATTTTCAGTTAGATTATCGCTGAGCTCAGCTTGACAAAAGAGAATTCTTAGTTCGATGAACTTGGAGTTTAGGTCGACGAAATCATTCCTGAGTTCGACTATTTCCTTCCAGGTCTTGTTCGACTTTTCCTCTCTGCAGTTTCTCAGATCGACTATCAATTTGATTTCAAATTTGATTATATTAAGACAGTAATGCTCTGATAATTAGTGCTCAATATTCTCAAGAATATACTCGTTTCAGGAAGCATTAATTATGATCTTCATAGAGTTATTTCTCTACCAAATTCAATGAGACAGTTAGGGAAATGCATTCAAGACCAATATTATGTAACATCCCATTTCCTATTAGACCCCTTTTACTTAGATTGGGTTAGTACATGTGGTGGGGGCATGGGTTTAGGCTAGGTTCGAACCATGGAGTTAGGGTGTAGTCACATGGGCCCGACTATAGGGCCCAAGTTAACCCAAATCAAACTAGCCGAAATTGGGGTCTTAGCTACACATTGGCCCCACCACTATACCCCTAACCCCAATAAAAATATAAGTGAACCATAAGCCATGTCATTGGGTCAACTATTGACCCAAGTTGACCCAAGTCAACCCAAAATATAAATTGGTCAAACTCACACCTAAAGACCCAATTAGCCCAAGTAGGGCACCACCATGGCCCAACCAGAGTTAGGTGGTACCATAAGGACCATGACAATCAAGTGGGGTCAGCCCACTCACCATGTTGACCAAGTCAACCTAAAAATTCAACAAGTCAACAAAAAGACCTAAAAGAAGGAAAGAAGGAGCCAAGCCCATTCCTAATGGACTAGGCCCATGACTCAAGGCCCATGACCAGCCCAAGAGGTCAATGACAGTCCCTAACCCCCAAAAATAGGAGAGAGGGTATATGCTTGGGGGTAGTTTAGGAGATTTGGAGAAAAAGAGGAGAGTGAAGAGAGGGAAAGAGGGGATGAAGACCATGTGCCCTCCTCCACTCTTCCCAAGCCCTCCTCTATGCTCACACATCATTTTCCAGCCACTTTCAGCAAGCTCCATGACACAGGGCATTCATGGTGAAGCATCCTATACTAGGCCGAATTTACACAAGCTCAAAACACCACAACCAGCCCACTCCACACCCATTTGACTTCACCATTAGCTTTAGAGCACTGAGAGGAGTGGAATTCGATATCTAGATCGAATCTTTTGGTGGAGAAATAAGCAATCAGGCTAGTTCGCCGGGGCAAGCTTCGGCCATGGCACACCACCACCGCACACGTCGCTAAGCCCGGCTAAAGGTCCGTTTCACCTCACCACGTGCTAGATGTAACACCTCCCCTATAAAGACCATATAATATGGGTCCGGCCGGGGCCCCACAACATACGGACGCCACAGCTTTAGTATTAAAAGATGATATGAAAACTACCCATTCTCAAAACTCCAGACAAACACAGCGGAAACAGAACAAACCGACAGAAGTTATCCACTAACGATAGAGTATCAAATGGCCTTAAGGCCTTACACAATAATAGTCCAAAACATATAAATGTGCCAAGCACTCCTAGGCTACCTCGGCATGCAAGCCGGACATAAACATAACAAAAGTAGCAAACACAAAAGGAGAAACCAAGCACAGCAACACTTCATGAGGCTTAGGGCTTTTTGCCCGGCGCGCTAGCTCCTGCATGCGATCCTTGCCCTGTAAGGATTTGAAGTAACGTGGGTCAGCAAAGGCTGACCTCTACTGTGTAACAAACACATCTCCTCCCG
The DNA here is from genome assembly GCA_039513925.1 of Platanthera zijinensis. Taxonomy (NCBI): domain Eukaryota; kingdom Viridiplantae; phylum Streptophyta; class Magnoliopsida; order Asparagales; family Orchidaceae; genus Platanthera; species Platanthera zijinensis. The sequence continues at coordinate 72,161,638 of CM077094.1, read as the reverse complement.
GCCGTCCCTAACGGACCCCGGGGTACCACTCCACTTGCAAGTTAGCACTTCGTATACCAAAAGAGCATATATATATTAAAGCGGTAAAACAGGCTTGGATGTCTCATACAGCATACATGTTCTCTATGTTTTGTACAAGGTGAAAGGGGCCTACTATGCAACATGAATGCAACCCGGGTTTCACCCAAGGCACCCTAGCTTGTATGCATCTAGCACAACATCAAACACTGGGTACTTTCGTTTCCCCATTGGCTTAAAGCCGCAATCACAAGGGAACCACCATGTCCCTAACGGCACACACGCCGTCACCCGAAACCTTGCAAAGGCCCCACCCGCATAAGGGTCATATACCCCGGGGCTTGCCCGCACATTCTAACTTCGCACGTCAGGGTTCCGTCTAACACTGACCGATTCTAAGAAGCCTTGCTGGACCCCACCCGCTCATGGCCACATTGCCCGGGCTTGTCCTTTGCTCGACATTCTCGTCAGTCCACACAAGGGGCTAGTCTCGCCGGGACACTTCCCCCACATGACTTGCGCGTCACGGGATAGCCAGCCGACCACGGAGACATAGCCGCGCCTTTGCACAGCACAAACAAAGGTTTCCCCACCCCAATCACCATTCGCACCGTGTCTTTCCCGTGCTCCAAGGAAATCATCTACCGCACAACACGGAGCTAAACCTGTCCGGTTCCGACCACGGGTACTCACTCAAATGTAAGGGGGAAAACACATACATACAACGGCGTATTGCCGCAACGGATTTCTACCGAATCCCCGAAGCTCGCTATGCAACATCACCGGGTCGGACTAACGGTCGCGACCATGGCTTCACCCACAATGCCTAATCCGCTAACGGAGCGGATCTCTAATGCAAAGCATGCCAGGATGAACATACTCAACCCGGAGGTTCCTCTTGAACCTAGGCTACACGAATCCCTCTCATTTGAGAGATTCGGCGCTCAAAATACGAAAGGAAGGGGATGTTATTCATGCATCCTAAATCCTAAAAACCGAGAGGAGAAGTGTCGTTACCTTTCGTCCCCTCTTCCTAGCCATGGAGAAGATTTGCTCGGTTGAACACCACCACAATGCTCCCACCTTCGCGGATCTGAACTCCGCTCGCGAAACGGACCTCCGAAGCTTCGCCGGCGGCCGGATCTTGGCCTTCTTCCTCCTCCTTGCTCTCCCTTCTCTCTAGAATCAAGAGAGATAAAGATGGGAGAAAAGTGAGGGTTTCAAACCCTATTCCCGAGTTTAATCCCTCAGACCTAGCCCCCAGCCGTTGGATCTCAATCAAAGAAACGGACGGCCCTGATTCGGCCTAAAATCACAAAATCTGGGCCGAACACGGGTTGCAACACGGCCGTGTGCCTGGCCATGTCACCCATTCGCCGTCTCGATCGAGTCGAAAAACCAGCACACGGCCTCCGACACGCCGGTGTCACCTGCGACACGCCCGTGTCGGGACCCGTGTCACGCCCCCCGTGTGCACTTGACCACCAATTCGCAGTCAGAGAGGTACACGGCCTTGTGACACGGCATCAGACATGCCCGTGTCAAATTTGACATGCCCGTGTTTGTGCCTGTGTCACGGCCCGTGTACCACACTTGCAGAATCCCTGGAGTGACACGGCCTGGGACACGCCCGTGTCCTAGGCCGTGTTCTACAACTCGACTAGCGTCGACCGCCAAAGCGTCGACCGCACGACCCGAGGCCGAACACGCCTGTGTCATGCTCATGACACCCCCGTGACACGCCCGTGACATGCCCGTGACATGCTCGTGACACGCCTGTGACACGCCCGTGACACCTGCTCCAAAAACCAAACTGGGCTTAAAACATCACCCGTCCCTCTTTTGAGTTTCGGGGTGTTACAACTCTCTCCCCCTTAAAAGAATTTCGTCCCGAAATTCAAAACATGGAAGGTAAACAAAACTAAACAGTACCTGAGGAGAAAAGCTCAGGGTACTCCTCTAGCATGGCCTGCTCTCGCTCCCATGAGAGCTCCTCGCAACCACAGTTGTCCCAACGGACCTTTACGAGTCTGACCTCCTTGTTCCGCAATTGCCGAACCTCTGAGTCTTCTATCCCGATTGGACGAACTCGCGTCCTCAAGTCTTCCTCTACCGGCACCGCCGTCGGCTCAATCACCACGCTGGCTTCTAACAACGCTTTCCTTAGGACGGAGACGTGAAAAATGTCATGCAATCCACTTAGCTCTGTGGACAACGCCAACCGGTACGCTGCCTCTCCCACTCGCTCGATGACCTTGAATGGTCCCAAAAATCTCGGACTCAGCTTCTTGAGTCGGCGAATTCGCGAAATGCCTTTGAACGGCTTGATCTTAAGATACACCCAGTCGCCCACAGTGAATTCCACATGCCTGTGGCGAGCATTGAAATACTTCGACTGCCGATCTTGAGCTACCTTCATGCGCTCTTGGATGGTCCGCACTAGCTCACTAGCGTCGGCTACCACTTCTTTCCCCAAAAGCTTGGTGTCTCCCGCCTCTGTCCAAGACATCGGTGTTCGACACCGCCTCCCATACAGAGCTTCGTATGGCGCCATCTTGATACTAGCTTGGTAACTATTGTTATACGCAAACTCCACCATGAAGAGGTGATCCTCCCACTTCTTGCCGAAGTCAAGAGTACACATCCTTAGCATATCTTCCAAAGTACGGTTCGTTCTCTCAGTTTGCCCATCGGTTTGAGGATGAAAAGCCGTACTGAACTTGAGTTTTGTGCCCAAGCTCTTCTGCACCAACCGCCAATCCTTAGACGTGAAACATCCATCCCGGTCGCTGACTATACTCTTCGGAATCCCATGGAGTCATACAATATTGCGGGCGTACAACTCCACCAACTTTTCCACACCGTCCTCCTTCCGGTTTGGGATGAAATGTGCCACTTTGGTCAAGCGGTCCACAATCACCCAAATGGCATCATTACCCTGCTGCGATCTAGGCAACCCATGCACAAAATCCATGGAGATGTCATCAAATTTCCATTCGGGGATTGGAAGAGGCTTCAAGAACCCGCCCGGCTTCTGACATTCGGCCTTCACCAAGGCACATGTTTGGCACCGACTCACACACAAAGCTACGTTCCGCTTCATCCCAGGCCACCAATAGGACTTCTTCAAGTCCAAGTACATCTTTGTACCACCCGGGTGAATGGAGTACTTAGTGAATTGGGCCTCAAACATCAACTCCTCGTGGAGCTTGCCGAACTGTGGTACATAAATCCTTCCGCCCTTCCTCAGAATCCCATCAACCATCTCCCAGGCGCTACCCTCGCCCTTTAGAGCTTCCTCCACGAAAGTTTGGAACTCCGCATCTACACGGGTCGCTTCCCGAATACGATCGCATAAGTCACTCTGCATCTCAATCCAATTTAGTTGAGCCACGCTAGACTCGCCTCTTGCCACACATTCCAACCCAAGGGACTCCCACTCCCGCCTTAACCGCTCATCGTGAGCTTCAATCCAATTTCCTTGCCCCGAGTATTTCCTACTCAAAGCATCTACCACCACATTGGCTTTCCCTGGTGTGTACTGAATCGCCACCTCGTAGTCCCCCAGGAACTCGACCCACCTACGCTGCCGCATATTTAGGTCCTTCTGATCTAGGAGATACTTCAGACTCTTGTGGTCCGTGAAGATCTCCACCTTTGCACCATAAACGTAGTGCCTCCACAACTTCAACGCAAAAATTACTGCCGCCAACTCCAAATCATGGACGGGGTAATTTCTCTCATGAGGCTTCAGCTGCCTCGACCCAAAAGCTATCACACTACCATGCTGCACCAACACGCACCCTAAACCGCATCTGGATGCGTCGCTGAAAATCTGGAACCCTTCGGTCCCCTTTGGTAGACTTAGGATCGGCGCCGTCATTAGCCTTTCCTTCAGGGTTTCAAACGCCTCGTTGCACTCTTGAGTCCATACAAATTTCTGATCCTTGCGAGTTAGTGAAGTGAGGGGTAGAGCTATCCGCGAAAAGTTTTTCACAAACCTTCGGTAGTACCCGGCTAGTCCAAGAAAACTTCGGACTTCCGCCACGGTCCTCAAAACTGGCCACTCTCTGATGGCTTCTACTTTCGTTGGATCCACCGCCACCCCATCCCCACTAATCACATGGCCTAGAAATGCCACTTTCTCCAACCAGAACTCGCACTTGGAGAACTTCGCATAAAGCTGGTTCTCTCTCAATACTTGCAACACTGTCCCCAAGTGCGACTCGTGCTCCGCTTCCGACTTGGAATACACCAAAATGTCATCGATAAAGACGACTACGAACCAGTCCAAATATTCGCGAAACACTCGGTTCATCAAGTCCATGAACACGGATGGCGCGTTCGTCAGCCCGAACGGCATCACCGAGAACTCAAAATGACCATACCTCGTACCAAACGCGGTCTTGGGTATGTCTTCGTCATGAATCCGCAACTGATAATACCCGGACTTCAAGTCCAACTTGGAGTACACCACCAATCCCACCAACTGGTCGAAGAGATCGTCTATCCGAGGAATCGGATACTTATTCTTGACAGTCAATTTGTTCAACTCTCGGTAGTCTATGCATAGACGCATACTACCGTCCTTCTTCTTTACAAATAACACCGGGGCACTCCACGGTGAAGAGCTGGGCCTGATATACCCTTGCTCCAAAAGCTCCTGCAACTGAACCCTGAGCTCAGCCAACTCCTTTGGTGCCATCCTGAAGGGTGGACGCGACACTGGTCTAGCCTCGGGCACCAACTCGATGGAGAAATCAATCTCCCGCCGAGGAGGTGCTCCCGGTAACTCCTCGGGAAATACATCTCCAAACTCCGCCACCACGAGCACTTCTCCAAGAGACAGCCTGGAAAGGCTAACCTCCAACAACGCTACTAGAGCCACACCTCCCTGGTTAACAGCTCGCACTAACTGAAGTGCCGAAACTAGGGAACAGGCCACTCCATGCAGGCCTTCAAACTTGACTTCCGCTTGCCCTACGCCCCTCAGGGTTACCACCTTGGACAAACAGTCGATACTGGCACGCTGCTCCACTAGCCAATCCATCCCCAAAATCACCTCGAACTCGGACAACGGCAAGATCGTCGCTACCAATAAGAAGTCACCCCCTCAAGACTCCAACAAATCCGGCCCCTAGCCCTGGTAGTCATAGATGACCCATTGGGCATGCGCAATTTCAACTCGGAGTCCGTCGAGAAAGACTCCACTCCGATCCTCTGGATAAAGCCTTCCGCAAGGAAGGAGTGCGACGCTCCCGTATCGAAGAGTACCCTAGCGGGGTACCCAGATACCATTACAAAGCCTACACACATGTAACAAACATAAAGGCTTGAAAGACAGGAATCTAAGGTGCAGGTTGAACTCTCGTACCTGTTACCACATCGGGTTGACGGATTGCTTCATGTTGCCCAAGGTTGTAGGCCCTTGGCTGCACTGGTTGAAACCGAGAAGCACTCGACTCTGCCATCTTCCCTTTCTCTGCGGCACTGGGGCCAGAGCGCACAGTTTGCTCCTGCCTTGGCTCTTGCTCGGTGCCCCCTTGGGTACAAAATCTTGCTATGTGGCCCGGCTTGCCACAACTATAGCACGTCTGAGGGCCCTTAGAATGTGACCCTCCGGACGTCCAATTACTTTTCTCGCCCGACTTATATGGGGAAGGCTTCTTCTTCCATCGGCTCCCTTCCGTCTTTCCATGGGACTGAGCAAGCTTCTTCTCCTCCCCCTGCTTGGGTGTGAAACCCTTGCGACGCTGGGATCGCTCCATATCACTCTCCAAAATTCGGGCCGCCTCCACCAATTCGTTGAAACCCGCACGTTTCATCGATATGAGGGGTTGTCTTAGATTCTCCCTCAGTCCATGATATAAGAGATTGTCCCTCTCTTCATCGTCTGCCATGGTCGTCCCTGCATAACGACCCAAGCGAGTAAATTCCTGAACATACTCATCCACTGACTTGTCTCGCTGCACCAGATGTAGGAACTGGCTCTGGAGGGCTAACCTCGTTGAGGCGGGAATGTACTTCTTCAGGAAGGCATTCCTAAATTCCTCGATGGACGGTGTGTGTCCTAGAAATTGCCGGCCACTGTGGCTCACCCACCATAACTTGGCATCTCCCTCCAACATAAAGGCTGTGAACTCTGCCTTTTTCTCTTCGGGTGCCTCTGCCGCCCTCAAAAGCTCCTGAATTCTAGCCCACCAATCCTCTACATCTGTGGGCGTGCCGATTCCCTTGAAGGTTGGAGGGTGGAAGCTCAGAAAGTACTTCATTTGTCGGTCCCCATGCCCGACACCCACTCTCTCGGCCTGCGGCTCTGCCCGCCTGACTTCCTCAACCGGAACGGTCGCTGCCATGTTCGGGGTAGCAGGAGTTGCTACCTGAGCAACAGGAGCTACTACCTGTGCTGTCGTTGCAGCTTGGGCCACCACCATCGCTTCTGCAAGCATACGGCAGAAGTCGGCCGGTGTGACCCCCATCCCTAGCGGACCTTGCACAGTCGCACTACTTGCCGAGAGCTCTTCTCTTGGCCTCGAGGTCCCAGCCTCGTTGCTTGCACTCTAAACACAAGCAAGAAAATGCAAATCAGTCTCTAATTGCAAGACTCGAACACAAGGACACTCATGGTCCTGCGATACTCCTATATGGATAACTTCTAATACGCGACTCGACTTATACTTTCGACCGCGAAACTTCTCACTGGAACACGAACCTGGCTCTGATACCAAATTGTAACACCTCCCCTGTAAAGACCATATAATATGAGTCTGGCCGGGGCCCCACAACATACGGACGCCATAACTTTAGTATTAAAAGATGATATGAAAACTACCCAATCTCAAAACTCCAGACAAACACAGCGGAAACAGAACAAACCGACAGAAGTTATCCACTAACGATAGAGTATCAAATGGCCTTAAGGCCTTACACAATAATAGTCCAAAACATATAAATGTGCCAAGCACTCCTAGGCTACCTCGACATTCAAGCCGGACATAAACATAACAAAAGTAGCAAACACAAAAGGAGAAACCAAGCACAGCAACACTTCATGAGGCTTAGGGCTTTTCGCCCGGCGCCCTAGTTCCTGCATGTGATCCTTGCCCTGTAAGGATTTGAAGTAACGTGGGTCAGCAAAGGCTGACCTCTACTGTGTAACAAACACATCTCCTCCCGGCCGTCCCTAACGGACCCCGGGGTACCACTCCACCTGCAAGTTAGCACTTCGTATACCAAAAGAGCATATATATATTAAAGCGGTAAAACAGGCTTGGATTTCTCATACATCATACATGTTCTCTATGTTTTGTACAAGGTGAAAGGGGCCTACTATGCAACATGAATGCAACCCGGGTTTCACCCAAGGCACCCTAGCTCGTATGCATCTAGCACAACATCAAACACTGGGTACTTTCGTTTCCCCATTGGCTTAAAGCCGCAATCACAAGGGAACCACCATGTCCCTAACGGCACACACGCCGTCACCCGGAACCTTGCAAAGGCCCCACCCGCACAAGGGTCATATACCCCGGGGCTTGCCCGCACATTCTGACTTCGCACGTCAGGGTTCCGTCTCACACTGACCGATTCTAAGAAGCCTTGCTAGACCCCACCCGCTCATGGCCACATTGCCCGGGCTTGTCCTTCGCTCGACATTCTCGTCAGTCCACACAAGGGGCTAGTCTCACCGGGACACTTCCCCTACATGACTTGCGCGTCACGGGATAGCCAGCCGACTACGGAGACATAGTCGCGCCTTTGCACAGCACAAACAAAGGTTTCCCCACCCCAATCACCATTCGCACCGTGTCTTTCCCGTGCTCCAAGGAAATCATCTACCGCACAATACGGAGCTAACCCTGTCTGGTTCCGACCACGAGTACTCACTCAAATGTAAGGGGGAAAACACATACATACAACGGCGTATTGCCGCAACGGATTTCTACCGAATCCCTGAAGCTCGCTATGCAACATCACCGGGTCGGACTAACGGTCGCGACCACGGCTTCACCCACAATGCCTAATCCGCTAACGGAGCGGATCTCTAATGCAAAGCATGCCGGGATGAACATACTCAACCTGGAGGTTCCTCTTGAACCTAGGCTACACGAATCCCTCTCATTTGAGAGATTCGGCGCTCAAAATACGAAAGGAAGGGGATGTTATTCATGCATCCTAAATCCTAAAAACCGAGAGGAGAAGTGTCGTTACCTTTCGTCCCCTCTTCCTATCCATGGAGAAGATTTGCTCAGTTGAACACCACCACAACGCTCCCACCTTCGCGGATCTGAACTCCGCTCGCGAAACGGACCTCCGAAGCTTCGCCGGCGGCCGGATCTTGGCCTTCTTCCTCCTCCTTGCTCTCCCTTCTCTCTAGAATCAAGAGAGATAAAGATGGGAGAAAAGTGAGGGTTTCAAACCCTATTCCCGTGTTTAATCCCTCAGACCTAGCCCCCAGCCGTTGGATCTCAATCAAAGAAACGGACGGCCACGATTCGGCCTAAAATCACAAAATCTGGGCCGAACACGGGTTGCAACACGGCCGTGTGCCTGGCCGTGTCACCCATTCGCTGTCTCGATTGAGTCGAAAAACCAGCACACGGCCTTTGACACGGCCTCCGACACGCCCGTGTCACCTGCGACACGCCCGTATCGGGACCCGTATCACGCCCCCCGTGTGCACTCGACCACCAATTCGTAGTCAGAGAGGTACACGGCCTTGTGACACGGCATCAGACACGCCCGTGTCAAATTTGACACGTCCGTGTTTGTGCCCGTGTCACGGCCCGTGTACCACACTTGCAGAATCCCTGGAGTGACACGGCCTGGGACACGCCCGTGTCCTAGGCCATGTTCTATAACTCGACTAGCGTCGACCGCCAAAGCGTCGACCGCACGACCCGAGGCCGAACAAGCCCGTGATACGACCGTGACACGCCCGTGATACGCCCGTGACACGCCCGTGACATGCCCGTGACACGCCCGTGACACCTGCTCCAAAAACCAAACTGGGCTTAAAACATCACCCGTCCCTCTTTTGAGTTTCGGGGTGTTACACTAGATTTCTAGATCAAATAGGAGAGACATCGGGCTCAGTTGAGCCAGATCCAATGTGAGCATTTCATGGATTTTCAGATTTTTTAATGAAGTTCAAGTTCGTCGGAAACCGCGGCTTCCGGCGGCCATGTCGCCGCCAAAAGTTAGCCCTCACCTCAACGGAGGTAGTGGTGGTGGTGGCCGGCCGGGGAGGTGGCTGGATGGCCGGTAAATACCAGATCTAGGTGCTACAGGTCGGTGCAATTGTGGTTGTCGGCTGGAGGAAGAATACGCATGGATGTCGTCCATCTTGATGTATTAAACTATAGTTTATTTCATATTCTGTCACACTTTATTCTGTACATTGCGGGCTGATTTTAGGCCTCTTAGAGGCAAACTCAGAAAACGTGTTAAACATAAAAAATGTAGCCCTAGGTCTTAACTTTAAAATGACTCCTTAAAGTTGTGATTTGGAGCACTACAGCTCCCTGTAGGGCCATTCTACCAAAACTGGTCTTAGGCAAGGGCTAAACTTAAAATGAGTGCCCAAGCCAAACCATAAGTTCTCATGACCTGAGATTTTGGTCATGCATGTGACTAGGTCATTCTTAGGTACTGACCAAAAATGAGAATTTTTCATAGTTTTTGGAGAAATATCATTTATCAAATAAATTGAATTTTTTGAGATTTACAATTCCAAATGCCCCCAAATTTTGGTGGCATGATCTTAGGGTCACTATAAGTCCATGGTAGAAATTTCAAATCATTTGGACCTTTTCATGTTGGGGAAAGCCAATATGCATGTAGAGGGTAGATTTGTAAATAATTGTGTCAAATGTAAAAATTAACATTTAGCTCATTTGGCTCAATGCATGTCCATGGAACTCTTGACAAAGGCTTATAGGGTTTAAATATACCTCCCATAGGAAGTTTGGAATTTTTGGGATCAGAAATCCCATTATTTGGAATTATTGGAAAATATGCCTAGTTAGGAAATAAATTTGTATCTAGGGCATTTGAATTTATTAAATTCTGAAATTTTGTCAAAAGCTTTATTACGACATAGATCACCTCTGGAAAAATTTAGGGGACTGTTAGGTAATGTTAACTTGTACTTTAAGCAGAATTTACCATTTTGCCCATTTTGGAAATTAATTAAAAATAAGTGAAATTATAGTTTAAATATTATGAAAAAACTTACAGTAGCTTATTTCTATGATTAAATCCCTGTTAAATTATTTGAGAATTTTTGGATGTCTCTATATGCTTAACACCCTAATAATGGCATTTTGGTAATATTGTTTATTTTTATATAAGTTAGGTCAAATCACTGTTTTTTATTTTGAAATTCTGTATTTAACTTTATTATATTAACATGGATCCTCAGTAATTTTCCTAGAATTTTTGATTGTATAAATACAGTACTTCATTTGGAAAGTAGTCAATTTATGATTTAATATTAAATGGAAATTAAATAGAATTTCACATGGGAAAATTATGAAACTTGGTACGAAGTCAAATTTGACCTCATGGAACATCTGATAAATTTCTTAGGTAGGCTGGACCATTATATATAATACCTCATGTGCAAGGTGACCCAGGTCACTCAATTAAAAGAATTAATTTAGACCCTTAACTCCTTAGAAAAATAGTGAAACCTAGAATAGTCAACATCATACATCTTAGCAAACCAAGATAAATAATTAGGGGTAGTTAGCCCAAGAGTTGGGAAGACACGTCATATGGGTCAACACTAGGTCATGGGTGCGCTTAGTATAAATAACACATAATACTGGGACCCACAGGGGATAAGGTCGTTAGTTGAGATGGAGTCTATGTTGGAAAGATAAACCCTGGTTGGTGTCCAATAGGTCACTTCTTGATAACAGGTTGTAGAGTGCAAAATCCCAAGGATAGTAACTAAAATAGAGATCGGCGGAAGACCGCTGCTCTCCCAATAACATCCTAAGTTATTAGGTTTGTCCCAAAGTAACAACGAGAGTTTGGTATGGATCATGGGTAGACATTAATAAAAGTAAATATCTTTACGAAAGGGAATTTTGGGCTTCAACCCATCTCAGTTTCTAGTGCCCCCAAGAGCCCTTTACCGGGCATGCCCTGGGCAGTCCTGTGATTAACCCTAAATTGCTAAGTATAACAAATACTAGACAAGAGTAGTCTAATAGGCTAAGAGAATGTTATTACAATCTCACCCGTGAAGGGTTGGAGGGTTTTAGGACAGTTAGTCCTGCGAATTGGATGCTCGAGAGTTTGACATCGGGACGGGTTTGGTCCTGCTAGCTGGAGACTCGGGTTGAGATACCTTGCATGTGCATAGAAACAAAACTAGTGTCGGGTCATGCGGTACTGGGCCAATCGTCACAACGATGGCAGTACGGTGACTCTTGTGAGGTGTGAGGTTTGAGGG